>JAJOOO010000331.1:0-76856 GCA_029582685.1 Solanum piurae | reverse complement strand
TACTAAACTAAGGAATATGAAAAGGAAAGTTAACTCCTAGTACCCCCCCCCCCCCCCAACGCCCCCAAAAAAGCTCATACAAACTTTAAGATTGGTTGTTGTATAAGAGTTATATGTGAATTCTGACACGAAACTTCTATTAAAGTTTAATAAATATTATTCATTCTATCATATTTTTAACATTGATATTCTAAATTACATAAATAAACATTAAAATGTGTTGACAATTATACTTATTTATTATTGTGTGTGAATTATTCTTTTTAGCATAGGCACATAGCTAAAGAGTCCTATTCTGGCAGATCCATTAAATCATTTTTACAAAGATGGCTATTTTATTCACTTGTACTTTTTTTTTTTGGGTCCATTGTATTTAATTGTACTTTTTACCTTCATTCTTCTGTACACAAAAAGTTTACCATGACGCTCCTACATCATTCTAATTACTCTCTATTTCCCCACTACGTACTAGGTACAGTCATCAGTGGCGGATCTAGGATTTAGAGTTTATGGGTGTCAAATAGACTTATCGATTAAATTAATTTTATATTTGATTAAATTATTCGTCTTTTTGATATATATATCATAAATCAATCAATAAAATATAAATAATAAGATATATTACAAATCCACACTCCACACTTAAATAATGTAATTAATTTAATTTAAGTCAATAACAATTATAAAAAAAATAAAAAAATATGTGCCAGATGTTTTTCCTTAAAAATACGTGTTTGGAGCCTTTTTTTTTCTTAAAAAACGTTTGTAGCAAATTTCTCAAAAAAATAAGTACAGATGGGATTCGAACCCACAACATCAGCCTTCTAAAGTTGCCCTCTTACCGTGGCACCACAAGCCAATTTTATTCTCTGGGTGACACACTTTATATTTATATAAATATTATATATATATACCTATGTATATATAGAGTTTCCGTCGAAGTTCGGGGGTGACGTGGCACCCCCACACCCCTTCATAGATCCGCCCCTGACAATCATTCACCGTTTATAGTAGTAACAACTTTTTTCTTTTATTTTGTCGTATTCGATATTTATATTGAAGTTCTTAACATGTTTTCTTTTTTATCCTCATGCGTCGAGTTTGAAATCTCTGAATAATAAGTGGTAGGATCTAAATTGTCCCACCATAGTACTCCTTATCGTTAATCATTTATCGTAACTTTTTCAATAATGAAAACATTTTAAAAAAAGAATAATATCTCTAGACATACGTTTTATCGAGTACATACACTCTTTAATTATTTTTAATTCTAGTTACGTTTGGTTGTTTGATAATTTCTTACCCTACATCGAAGGACAATAAAGAATGTTAAATATATGACGGAGGGCTGGCTAAATTGAGTAGATAAGCTTTTGAAGATAAAATGTACGATATCTTAGATGAATTTTACATCAGAATTAATAAAAGACAAAATTGAAGAGCTTCTTAATTTAATTAAAATTTCAGTTAATTAAAGAAAAAGTAAGAGGTGAGTGAGTTGTTATTGTTTTTTGACAGCTTTCACTAACTCAAAGCAATCATAAACTGCACGAAGTGTCCATTCACTTTAGGTTAGATCGGTGCAGGCTTTTTAGTATATGCAATTCTACTATTCTACTACTACTCTTTATTATATATTTATATTGTTTGATAGTGAAACTTTTTGGATTGTTTCTTTATAACTTGTGGAATTGTTATTGCTGAGTTGAAGATCTTTTGAAAAGTATATTTTTTAACTTTACAAAATAATGATAAAATTTATATATATTTTATTTTCTCCAGACTTCACTTGTGTGGAATTTTGTTCGATATAGTATTGTTGTTGTTATTGATAGTGAAACAAATAGAAGACTAAAGTTATGGTTGGATCAAGTATATTGTTACTAGCTAGATCTAATAATAATGATTCAAATTCCACTACTAGACCTTTATTATTCATTCACTAATTACTAATAATGTGAAAAAACATAACTTTAATAATAAATGATGAAAGATGGGAGAATAAAGGTTTTGTTTGGTATGGAAAACATTTTTCATATTGTAAATAAATCTCATAATTGCCTTTTATACTTATTGTCTTTTGTCGCGGTTTCAGAATTTTTATTAACTAGTTTACAATAAAAAATAAAATAAACACACAATAAAAAAGATTCAATATAAAAGATAATTTTAATCTTATATATTTTAATTTTTTTTTACCGATAGAGGTTTGAATAAACTACGTTCCACTCACTTGGTTTTGCCCTTGATTGTCTCCTTCAATCCCAACGTCACTCCTTAACCATTTCACCTCATAGTAATATTTTTCTAGATTACGTATAAATTTTATTTAAGTATCAAAATTTCATGATTATTTTATTTGTTTTTCACCAAACACACATTAAGTATAATTTGGCGGACCTAGTCCAACTGTTTGGAAAGAGCCAAGACATGGACATATACAGAAATTAATAACTCTAGTCACTACGTAATGACAGCTAATTTCCATCAATTTAATGCATAAAATTAACATATACTAAAATAATAAGACATAATATATAAACATGTTATTTAATTTGGCTTTAACTGATATTTATGTATTTCAATTTTGAGTGTGCATAGGTAGAAGCTCAAACTTATATACAATTGAATAAACAAACACACACGTCCTACATGACATATTCCATGTAGGATGTCATGTAAGACACATGTGTCTACTTGTTCAACTTTGTACAAATTTGACTGTCTACTTGTGTACATGCACCTAAAATTAGAGGACATAGATGTCAGCGAAAGCCAAATTAAAAGATATATTTATCTATTATAATGATTTGCTTAACGATATAAATATTCAAATTTCAATAATTTAAAAGTAAAAGTAGAAAAAAAAAACAAGAAAGCAGGTGGGTGACAACAGAAATTATCCCAAAAATTGGGCAAGAAATGAAATTAATCACCACCGTCACAAACAGGTCTTTTTAAGACAACATGGTCCGGTTGTTATACGACCAATGAACCCACTCGAACTTCGAAAATTTAATGTTAGACATCCCAACACTAACTTATACCTCGACCCCGCTAGATTCGAGGTAGATTTAAGATTTAATATCAAAAACTTGATATTTTTATAAAAAGTATAATATTTGATAGTTTGTTAGTTGTTCGATATAAAATTTACCACATCAAGTAAGATGTTTGATAATATTATAATTTTATAACAAAAAATTGTATAATTGTTATATGTTGTAGAAGATGAAATAACAAAACAATCTTGCATGACTTTAATCAGTTGTGAAATGACTCCTTAGTACTAAACTTGTTATACATTTAGATCTACCTTTTCTGTCTCAATTTGTGCGACATTTTTTCATTTGTAGAGTAATTCTTCTCATGTACTTTGAATCTCAAAGAGTAAAAAGTGTCACTAAAACAAAATAAATGATACTCTATTATTTATTGAAATTTAGTAGATTTACATACATACTATATTTTATGTCTAAAATATTGTGTTCAAATGAAGGAATTACCAAAAGGCTAGGTCCGTTACAGAGCCATACCTCTTATTAAAAGAAAAAATCTGTAGTTTTTGCAAAAAATTAAACACTAATAAATTTGTAAATTGAAAATAATTTTGAAGAAAAAAAAAAGTTAGGATTTTGATCTTTTTGTCTCTTTGGCCATGCATTTGGATGTATTTAGGTGCACCATTCTCAGTGACAGTGAGTAATACCGCACGGAAAGACGTGTGGACACCACTAATTACCTTTTTTATTTTTTTTAGATCTTTCGTTTTGTGTTTGATATATATTAAAGTTCGATTAAATTTATATTTTCATCAAAGAGGCACATGTAAAGGAGTGAAACACTTGCTAATTAACAAATATGACTTTTTATCTAAGACGATTCAAACTTAAAATATCTGATTAAGAATGAAAAAATATTTATCACTCCTTCACAATTCTCGTTGACCTGCACCAACAATTTCAACTTCACTCAAACAAATTCCTTTTCCTTTTGATTATTATATAAATAAATAAAATATTTGCATATAATTTAGATAGACATAATGGAAGTTGGAGGTGAAGGTGGGAGTGGAGTGATGAACTGAGTTGGTGAAGATGAGGTGGGTTGGATGTGCAATGACTTCCATAAAACTTATTTTTCCTACTTTAATTTTTATTTTTTTATTTTTTTTTAAATAGTTTAACCGCCATAAATTTTATTAAGGGTGTCCAAAAATAATGGTGTGTGACTGTCAAAATAAATAAATAAAAATATTGTGCTATTTGGGGTTCAAACCCAAAACTACTTCATTCAAATGAAAACTCATTACCACTACACCAAAGGCATAACTTTGTCAAAGGTGTCCAACTTTAAATATATATCCTTTAAATGTAAAATTTGATAGATATATACAACGTAATCTTTCGACGAAGGATGTCTAATTTGACACCCTGGAATGGCTATGACTACGCCACTGTTAAATCGTATGTAGTTAAAAGAATTAAAAATAAAAAATCTCGTACTTAGCTTCATTGATACGTAAAAAGTCCTAAAGTGCACTCACATTAAAATGTAAAGTATACTTATTATATACAGCGAGTTTAAATCAATTAAAATGTTAACGCAATATCAAACACCGAATAAAAACAAAAAGAGACAGGTACTATATTGTAGTTAGGGACGAAACGCCACATTTGTTATTTGTGTTGTGTGGTCTTTAGCACCGCAATTAAAGCTTACAGTTACACGTGTCCCATGAAAAGGACCAGGTTCCTCATAAACTGTGTTTGATAGTTCTTAAATCACCCAAACACGCCCTTGTCGGTATCCGTCGGTAGAGTAAAAATAAAACAACACCATATTCCTTATTACAAGGTGAAAATGAAAGGCTACAATTATATTTAAAAAAAATTAGGTTATATATTATATAATATTCACATAGTAAAAAAAACATAAAAAAACATAAAAAAACATCAATTTGTTTGACTTTTATAATGTCGAATATTATGTATATATAATCAAGGATTTTGATAAAATAATAAGTAATTCCTTCATTTTAATTAATAGTTTTAAACTTACGGCTTTATATTTTAAAGTGAAATTTTTATTATGAATTTAAATTAATCAGACCTAGTATGGAAATCCAAAAACGAAAAAAAGAAAATGCCAGGTCTTTTGATGACATTCGATAATGAATAATTATTAATGTGAATAAAGATTAAAAACATGATTAGTATGATATTTATTATAGAATTATCGATAAATTTTAAATAATTCATCACTAAATAACATCTATCTAATTAAATTTTCGTATAATTCATAGTTCAACATGATTAGTGTATCCCCCCCCCCCCCATTTATTTATCATAGGATATTTATAAAATTAAGACATCAATTGATGAGGGGCTGTGCTTTTATACCATAAATATAACTAAATTAGGGTAAAAGCTAGCTCAAAGAATTATTATTAATTAATAACTTTAAGCATTATTCACCCATGACTTGCTTTAATTCCCACATGGATTTTTTTATAATTAATTTAGCTATTTTAGTACTAGACATGCCATCTACTTCATTGAAAGCCTTTTGTATTTCCCCACACAACTATGTGTTATTTGTACTCTTGTTTCTTTATTTTGCATATCTAGCCGTTTCTATAGATGTTTTTTTTCTTTTGACCGATGATTTATAGATAATAATTTCTCCGTTCTATAAAGAAAGAAATAAAATTGAGTGTACACCATATTCTTTCTAAATCGCAGTAAGATTGTTACTATTTTACCAAATGATATCATTATTGAGAATTATCATCATGATACGTATTGTCTGCTATAGAAGCAAATCCACACAAATTATATCATATTAACTTAAGTTATGCCTTATAAAACTTATAATTTCCTTCTCGCACTACAATGTGAAATTCACCTAAGATATCATGTATACCTCAAAAGTTTTGTTAACCTAAAAGTTTTGTCAAGCTAGCTGGTTTGTTTAGTTGATTTGTATTTAGTCCTATCCAATTATTGTTACACTAATTAATTAACATAAGAACCTAAAGAGTTGCCTAGGACATTATTTATACTTAATCTATGTGTAGTTCTATATAAAGTTAATAGACTTGCCATATTAGAGATAAACTATATGTTAATTCAAATAATTAAGGCCACTCAAACAACAAGATAGCTAACAACTCTAATTTGAAAGTGCTTAATTTGTGCACATAAAGCAGTTGACAGTGATTAAAATTGATGATAATAAGGTACAATAATTAATTTTCAATCACCTAATCCTAGTTTTGTTTACAATTTGACAAGTCATATAGTTCTTATCAAATGTTCAATCTGTCGCACCAACCATTTGACAAGAATATTAACCTCTCCACTAAGCCATCTCTTTTTGTCTTAATCATAATCACTACTAAAAATATTGTAACGATAGCAGGTTAGACAAATTTTATAGCTAAACAACAAAATTCAATATAACGATTGATAGCAATTGTAATACTGTGCAGCTGTGTCATAACTTTAATTTAGGAAAACAAGATTGAATTTTTTTCTTTATTTTCTTAAACTCTGATATGTCAAGTTTCTTTTTTAAACGGAGGAAGTACTCAACTAATTAACCTACTATTGTAAAAATTCATTTAATCACATTTATTGATTAACTTAACTTAATATAAAGTTTGATTGGTGAGTTCATTAATCGAGTTGTGTCTATTTAAAAATGCCTTGATTAAGATGAGTTATATATTTGGGTCATATATTGAAGACCACGTACGTACGTTGAGACATATATAACCAATCAGTAAACTAAATTACAAAAGAATAACAAATAAAAAACACAATTACCGATTAAGACAGTTCAATAATAAATTGCTAATATATATCATAGGATTGTACATTTGATACAACGAAATACTAAACAAATACGTATGAAATATCCTAATCCTTTTGGCTAATTATAATATGTGTCTGTCTAATTCGTGATTTCATTTGTTTTAACTCTTAGCTGGCATAATTTTTAAAAATTTAAGATACATTTATAATATGCATGCATGTAGACTACTTGGTATACTAAATAACAAGCAAGTTACTATATACTAATGTGATTTTATTTTAATTTATTACAAAAAAAAACAAATTTGGTCAATATTATTTATGTAGTTTGGAATAAGTGCCTTTTTTGCCCTCATATTGTAGCTTCGATAAAGGCCAAACGATTTATGAGAATCAAGGTATGAACGGACAAAAAAATTGACGGAGGATGGACATAAAATATGTAATATCAATGTAATTTAATTAAATAAGATTAATAATGGTTATTTTTAGGTTACTGATTTATATGCTATAAGTAATTATATTTTAAAATAATCAAATAGTGTAAAATCTTGAATTAAATATCAAATTAAAGCCACACAGTATACCTAATCTCAATTCTTAATAATTTTCCTAAGAAAATGAAATAGGTATACCAAAAACAATTTATTATTAATAATTTATTTCTAATAATAGAAATTTAATTAGCCTCCTCAAACTTATAGATGACTCTTTAAAAAAATGATTACAAATAGTGAAGCTGACTTCCTTTTTTCAAAAAATAATTTTCCACTATGGTTGATAAAATCAACCTTTGCTTTGTTGATACGAAAGAATAGAATATATATATTATGGACACACAAACCATAAACTAAAGGGAAAAAAAGAAGAAATTAAAAGTTGTCATATTAGGAGATAAGAAGAATATTGGAACCAAAATTATGCTCTTTAGGGACCACAAAACATAATACATAGACAGCTTTAATCCACCACCTCAAAAACCCCATACTAATAATTTTTTTGTGATAATAATTAAATGTAAATTTATTTTATACTTTTAAGTTTTACACATCATAAATAAAACAATTTGTTACCAAATCAAAGAATATATACTTTGCAATCTTAAAAATAAGATATATTTGTTATCTGTTATAATATATAAAGATAATCTGATGATATAAAATCTATTTACGCTAAAAAATTATTATAATTATAAATTGTTTTAATATTTGATTGTTAAATGCTATGTTTAATTTGTATTGTTACTTACTCTGTATTTGATTGGTAATATAGTTTATTGAAAAATAATCTAAAAATAACGTATTTTCTATACGTAATGGATCAAAAACATATATTTTAATTGATTGAATATTAAATTTTATCCTAGGTGAATTTATAGTGGTTCATTTTCTATATTTTAACTCGATTATTTTATGCCTAAACCATATACTAATAGTGTTTTTCATAGGATTCGATTTACCTTTTGGTACTTTTAATTTGGTGGTTAATTAATTTTCTCTTTTCTCTAACTTTCACTGTTTAATGATAATCTAAGACAATCATTTGTCATATCTCTTGTTGCTTCTTTGTCTTGTTTCTCACTATTTTGTGCCACGTGTCGTAATTAAATTTGTGATTAGTTAATAGTATAACCACTGACCAAGAGTGATTAAGACAGCAAAGTTAGAAAGTCATGATTAAATAGTTAGAATATTGTTAATAACTTTCTAAAAATAATAAAGAAATCATTCCTCGTCATGGTAATTATAATTTCTTGAGAATTAAACTGTGTATTTAAGTCAAAACTACAAAATTTTATCGAATTCATAAGCAAAGAGCCAAACGTGGACCCTATAATCACTTATCACACTTATAATCAGGCTGAAATGGTGCATGGGGTAGTGGTGGGATCATTCCATCTTTAATCAAAAGTCTCGAGTTCGTGTCCTAAATATAGAGAAAATTTTGTTGGAAGCGTCATCATCAAATAAGCCTTGTAATGTATGATTCAAATTTAATCAAAGCTTCAAAATAAGCACCGATCATCAAATGGAAAATAATTTTAGAAAAGTTACAATTGGATATATTTGGTGATTTATTATTCAGTGTTTTTCTCTTTATATGGATTGGGCAAAGTAGGTCATTTAGTGAACTAGTTATTATTTCCTTTGTTTCAAAATTATTAATATAAAAATTATATATAAAAATTCAAGACAAAAATATATACTCTTATACTCTATCATTTTAACAATATTCAATTTTCAAGAAACATTTATAAAATAAAGGTAATTTAATAAACATCATATTTTATTTATAATATTTAAATGAATAATTTTTTTTCTAAAATAACACTTATTTTAGAATAGACGGAGTATAAAAGACTATAGCCTTAATTTTCTTAGTTTGAGACTTGACACTAATCGAATCTGATGTAAAGTTGTAAAACTAGGCCTTTTGGGCTTTTCCAGATTAGTATACTTTGCATCATTCTCAAGGAAAGATGATTCCATTTTGACACACTAATTAAAGAGACTAAACACTTTTAATTAAAATTAAATGAAGTTACTATTATAAAATCTTGTTACCCTATAGTCTAATTAATTAATCTCAATTTTAAGAGTCGTGATTGTTTTAAGTATATAATATGCACTTCACATTTAGTAATAACCAGACAATTAGCATGTTATTAACTGATTAAAAGTTTAATAGTACAATTTTTTTTATCCTGCATTATATCAATATCTCTTTTGATTTTTCGATCATTCAGAAGTATATATTGACATTCAACCTGGATTCGATCATACATTACATTATTTCTACCAAAAAAAAATATAATCATTTTTCGGATACGTCGTATATGCTTTTTGAGTGGCTTTAATTGAGTAGTAGAGTGGTGCCAAATACAAGTAGGTTAAGAAGAGGACCACAGAATTGCAGAAATCATCTTTAAATTGATTTGTGGAAATTCTCGTTATGTTTTAGATTTCGTTTTGTTGCTTTTTTTGAGTTTTGGCAGACCAAAAAAGAAACATAACTCCAAAAATATTGGCAGCCTTTTATTATAATGTTGATAGATACATAAATGGGCACTAAACTAATAATCTATATATATATAGCCTCTTTTGTTGGTATGTAGATGGACACATATATATTAGGCCCATTAACTATTTGTAAGTGGTTCACATGTGCTCCATTCTTTTTACCATACAATCACGTGTGTTTACCTTCCACTTTTGAATCATTTTTTTTTTGCCTCGGTTCGAAAATGAGATAGACGAGCTTGATCTTAGGCAACGCCTTAAAAGGATCAAAAAATGGAATAAGGAATCCGAAATGGGTTCCTCGGAGAGTGGCCTCTGGTCGACTTAAGTTATGTAGAAATGAATTCATGCAGTACGACATAATTTGTTATGTTTTTTACGATTTAACTTGTGTATATTATGCTGCGGAATTATAAACTTGCACCCACCGGAAAATATAATGATCAACCCATTTTTGATATATCATGGATTAGTCATCAACAATGTTAATGTTAAAGTGCAAGGAAAAATGGCTTAAAGTTAAAGGAAGGCTCAAATTATGGTAGAGTATTATAGATGGGCTTTGTGGCTATTTTAGTAAGTTTGATAGTTCACAGAAATGGACCAGCACAAATCTTTGTAATTGCTTATGTTTTACTCCATTGTAGAGTCAACAATTGCACCCCATAGCCACTTTTCGCAGAAGTATTTAAATTATAACCAATTATCAACTCGACAAACTTCAGACAAGAGTATGTTCATCCTTTATGTAATGTTCTATTTATTCTGAGTGTTTCGGTTATCATATTATACATATATTTCTTAAATAGCGCATTTCAAATCGTCTATTTGTACTTGCCACACTCTAGAGATATTACATGTAAACATACAAGTTATTAATGTCTTTCTGGGTCAGGCCCATTGACCTTATAATGCCCATGTAAGTTCATGTATTTCTGGTTCAGGCCCATTCAGCTGGTAATGCCTAAGTATGTTCATGTCTTTATGGGTGTGGCCCATTCAGGCCCATTTAGCTATTAAGGCCTATGTTTTCCTAGGCTGGACCATTAATCAGGGCGAACAACTTTTTTGCGGGGCATAATATTTCACTGGTTATGTTCTGCGCCTTGAAAAAACTCATGTCCTGCTAGACATAAGTTCGATTATTAGAAATTTAAGACCAGACCATTTGAAAATCAAATCATGCAAGTATTTCGATTAAGTATTATAACAAAGAAGTTGAACTAGAAGAACAAGTCAAAAGGATTAATTTGAATTTAAAGTCAAAAAGTCCCAAATATGAGCTGTATCTTATTTGGCAGCTTCATATTTCTTTTCTGAAAAGAATATTAGAAATTATTCCAAAACTAACATCATCATTAATGTCCAATACTAGCCTTCTTTTTAAGACCTAATATATATTTTTCAAAAAAACAAATGTTCTTTTCTTTTTCCTTCCATTGATTCTTCCTATTTGCCAGTATGTCAGTCAAGCCCAATAATCAACAATGGTATCATCAAAATGAATATGATATCTTTATTCTTAAATTTGATATCTTGAGCTCGAATCCTTAAAATATAAGAAAATGCAATTAGCTATAGCTAGCAAGATGTGCCTAAATAAGGTCATGACCTTATGCAACGTAAATTCAAATTAATTGAGCCCTAAAATAAATACCATGGTTGGTAAGCATTAAGCAAAAATGAAAACACTACAATGATGACAAAATAAAGAATAAGTGCTTTCATTTTGCTAGGTTCAAATACTTAATAGATGTTCCATGTTATCATTCTTCAAAAGAATGGTTCCAATTACATGATATATAAATTTTTCGCCATAAACTTAACAACTAAAACGAGCTATGAATTCGACCGCAAATACTCACTCAGCTAGTCATACTCATGCAAAATAAGTAGGTACTATTGCATGCTATTCAATGTAGAAGTTGCTAGAGTTTCATGTGATTTGACAAAACATAGGAATAGATCAAACAAAAAACATCATTTCAACCCCCACACCAACACAAATAATATAGTACGTGGTACGTGAGAGAGTACTGTAGTTTTTCACATGGGGATGTTATCATTATAACTCCCACAATGACCTGCACGTTACGCCTCAATTATTCCACACTATATACAAACAAAACTCGTCTCAATTTATTTGTCTTAGTTTAAAAATTAGATCTGACTTTAACTTGACACAGAGTTTTAGAATGTATCAAAATGTTTTATAATTTTTGCGATCTTAAATATGATACACGGAAAGTGATAATTTAAGAGTTGACAAGATTTTGAATAAATTTTCTCTACACTTTTTGATTCATCAATCAACAATAATCGTGTTACACAAAAATAAAAATTTACAATAAGCTAATAGCGATAATCCATTAATTAATAGGAGTAATCACAGTACTTATTAATTTGTCTCTGTGTTGAATTTCATTCCGAGTCGAACCCGGGACGACTCAGTGGTAAAAAACGATTCGCCCACCGTTTTGCCATCTCCAATCACATTCTCCGGAGTATACTTGACTCGTGACCCAATCATCCCACCTCAATTCATCGTAAAATATGTATATAAAAAAGGAATTAACTTTTTTTTTTATTAATCGTGTAAATAATTCTTACACAATCAGTATAAATTTCATTGCTACAATATGTTAATTATTTTATTTCTCATGTTACTAATTCCACAAAACACGAACAATTATTTACATTTATCTTTTACTTGATCTGATCATTAAAAGATAACTGTAAATAACTGTTCATGAAAAGAAAACTAATAACATGAAAAATAAAACAAGTTAACTATTATAACAAGTTAAAATTACACTAATAATGCAACAATTTAGTACACGATCAACAAACCTTTAAATTTATCAGTAAATTTTAGTTCCGATAAGCAAAAGAATAATTCCCTCAATTAGTGAAAGAAAAAACTCATCAACAAACCGAGTCAAGCGAGTTAACTGTGCAGGCGAACTAACTCGGACGAGTCGAACCCGGATCAAAATCTTCACCATCTTTTTATTTTTTTATTCTTCTCATATATATAATGAAATTTCAGTCAATTTTTTTTTATTGACTCTTGAAATTTCAATATTACCAAATGGACTTATCGGAGATTCCATTCAAAAGAGGTCTGGAATCAGCCCAGAAATCGAGGTTACTTCGAATACCAACATGACAATATCTCTGAAAATCTTCAAAATTGATGAAACATCCAACGTTGTTTTTATCAGATTCGTAGCGAGCTAGGTAACATAATATTTCCTCGAACAATGATTCATCGCAGGGGATATATAAAGGACCAGAATTCGAAAAACCAAACTCCTCCTCAGCACGCGCTAGTAATTTTTTGAACAGTGGGTGGTTCAGATACGTCGCTCGCACCACAAATCTCTTACAATCAGTGCCTACTGTGACTGCTATATGTCCGGAGGGTACATCAGACGGTACGCGATGACGAGCAGTCATCGCGGCCTTTTTCCTCCATCGTCGTAACATTTGACGGAGTCGAACAATGCATCGGATTTTACTACAAGCAGACATTTTTTTCTCGAGAAAGTGTGAAGGAAAATTTGAGATATTTTTTTTTGTTTTTTGTTGTCGTTTTGAGGGTAATTGATGGTCGTTTTGTTGCTGTTTGTAGAAGGAAAAAAATACTAGTAAAGGTTTTATTTTCCAGGATTTTCAGATTGGAGATGCGCGGGGTTTATATAAAAGTTTGATTTAATTAACAACCCTTGATTATTGATTAATTTACGAGATTTGCCATTATTTCTAATTTAGGGAATTTTACGACTTTTGCCACTAAATTTTTTTAATTTGCAATTTTGACATGGAAAGTTTTTTGGGTTACTCAATTTTGGCGTTGAAGTTTCTCTATAAGGCAATTTTGACATTAATTTTTGAAATCGTTTTATATTTTGAAGAGGTATATTTACACTTGCTCATACCATACCTTATATTGATCTTTTTTTATTTTAAACGGAACTTGTATAGTTATGATTTTGTTAGCTAAATGGAAATAGACATATAGAATACGTTCGATGTGGATTTTTCACAATTTTATTGTGTAAATTAAAAGTGGAATATGATTTGCGCTTAGCTACACCAACTTATAGATAGGACATGTCCTTCATGGATCTAGGAAACTTGTGTCATTTTAATTAGATTATTGTGATCGACGAAAAATAAAGAAATGACTAATACCTCGTTAAAACAAAAAAGGTGTATTGAGTATACACATATGTATATAAAATAACTTTTTTAAAATCATAACACATATTCATCTATTGATCAAATGCATGTTCGCACTATCAAATAAAGGATTTTGTGGCAATTATATGATTATATTTTATTTAATGGCTATAATATAATATGAATATTTATAAATATATCTCTACATAAATATCACTAAAAGTTTTTGTAGCAATAACATTAATTCAATTGTTGCTAAATATCTCTTTTGTTACTATATAATCTTTTCTAAATAAAGAAAAATTAAGCACACACGAATCCTCTATGTTTTGTTCTCTTTTCATTTTTCAATCATTATGGAGGATAGGAGTTTACTTTGAAATAAGTGTTCTTTTTACTGACTTAATTTGTCAGTGTTTGAATTATTTAATTGGAAATAACTGATAAGCATATAGCGTTAAAATAATTTTGTTACATTATACGTAAACTGACAGTTACATATTTGAATAAGTAGATTGAAATTGATGATAAACAATTGATATATTTGACAAAAAATATTGATGATGAATTTGACCTTAGAGCTATTCATGAAAATCGTAAGAATGACAAATGACACACGTAAATCGAATAGTGAAAGAAGTTAGACGTTCATATTTAAAAAGAGTAGAATTACTCGAGATTTAAAATTATAAATTTAATACGTGTGGAGTTCATTTAAGTGCAATTACAATTATTTGGAAAAACTATTCACAAGCTTGATACATTTCTAAATATTACTTATTTCCATATTTTATATATAGTTCAATTCGAAGATAGTGAATGAACTCAGTGCATCAACTAAATTCACTTAAATCGTCCAAATGAGCTTAAGAAGTTCATCCTTGATGGAATTCAAATTTTTAATCATATCATACATCAAACAAGTAAAAACTTATCACCATCGGATGTTTATATCAAATTATATTATCTAATATTATTAAGTAATTTAATGTCGTAAAAACAAATATATTGTGCAAATACATATCATACCCTATTGATTTATTACAAACATTATACACTTTATATTTGTAAATGTTTGCCTTTAAGCACTTTTCGTATAATTTTTCTATGTTTGGATCAATTCAATAATTAAGTTCAATAAAGGACTGCCCTACCAACTTATAACTATTAGTTCAAAACAAAACACAGTACAAATTTAAAAAAATGAGTAACTTCACTAATTAATTAATTAAGTTTTGGTTTTCTCCTAATTCGAAGCCGCTAGTTGACATTTCCAGAATCAACAAAACATAAAAAAAGTAAAAATATTCTAATTAGCAATATGGTTGTTGCTAGAATCTTTTGGTACAGTACTGAACTAATATATATCTTTCCCTAAAACCAGCTATTACAAAATAAAAATTGCACTACCAATATCAACAACTAATTTTTTATTTTTATTATTAAAGAAAGTGAAATTAACATTATTATTTAATTCAGATTAATTTGGTAATTAGCGGGTTGATTAGAATCCTAATTAAGGGAACTAAAAGACAGTAGAGAACAGGCATAATGGAGTTCGTGTGCTTTTCAAATGTTTTTTTTGAACGTACGCACGAATTGTCGACCTCTCACATGTCACGTCTTCATAATTACCACAAAAAAAATAATGTTGTTTTTATTTTTATAATATTTTCAAAATTTAAGAAAATAATACTCGCTTTTTAATTTCTATAAGTGTGATCGCGTAAAGAAAATTCTTCGTGCTATAGAGGATTGTTTTCTCGAAAAATGTTACAAAGCAAGCTATATACATCGGGGATCTAAAATTCGAGTTTGAAGTTTGAAACTAACTCATGATTCAGAGGTCATCAAAAGAACTATTCGAGTCCACATAACCCATTGTGTGTCCTTAAAAATTTAATCCCCTCAAATATTCGATGTTGTAGATTAATTCTTCCCAAGATAAAACGGATTAACCATTAAAGAAGTAGCGGTACCTCAAACTTCGATAATTTCAACGAATTCAAAAAGATAGCAACGAGATCACACACAGACACGATCGATTGATTTTATTTGTAAGAAATGTATGTTGAAAAAGGGAAGAATTCGATGCTGAACAATGAGAAAAAAAACTTCTCTATTTATAGCTAACAAATGATGGTAAGAAAATGTGTTAATTGTGCCTTATTAGAAATGTCACTACTCCTTGGAAAAGAGACAACCTTTCAGAAAGGTCACAACATTTTGGAAAAGGCGCAATCTTTCGAATGGTCACAACCCTTTAGAAAAGACACAACCTTTCGTAAAGATAATAATCCGTCGTAAAAATTGCAACCCTTCAGAAAAGTCACGACCCTTCATTTTCTATTTACACTTTTAAAATCCAACACCAACCACACTATGAATACAAGAAACAAGAGTATTATGCATAGAGAGTGTGCACACTCTCTATGCCATGTCAACTATTGTGGTGTATTTATTCCATTTTAAATGAGTTCAGGGGGGTAATAGGACCCTAGTTAAATTTAGGTGTGTCTCTGGGATTTCGGTCATAGTCTAGGGGATACTTATGCATTATCCCTTAAAAATATGTACATTAATTGGTATTAACTCAACTAAAATTAGTTCATATTAATTAATAAATACCATATAATATAAGAAGACAATAATTCATTCACTCAATCAATACACGACATTCTAACAAATTTATTTGCACTTTATCTTCTTACTCCAACATGTAAATCATGGAGTATATATATTATATTGTTAGTTGATACAAATTTTAGAGTTTATGTACATATTTAAAATTTATATTCACAATTTATTTAATAAATAATTTACATATTTATTAAATAAATATGTAATTGGTTGTTGGACAATGGACATATATATATATACAACAACATGTTCATGTTCTACTTTAAATATCTTAATTTTTACTTTATTATTGAAAATAAATTAAAAGAAAATTGAGTATTTTTACATTTCTATAAATGTATAATATAAATATTTTTGGAAGTTCTCCATATCTGACCATTACCCATGTGCAAGGATGGCCCATTTCCCCTTTGTTAATTTCCTTAACAATTTTAAGCTAACTTCCAAAATATGTTTCTCCTAATCTATTATTATATATATCATAGCCCATCTTTTCAAATTCTAAATATACTTTTTAGCTCAAATATGATTGGTTCCCTCACTCTCTTCTGCAATTTTATTTTAAGTTATACCGTCAATCCCTCTGTAATGATAGTTCTTTATAATAACATTTCTTTATAATTAATTAATTATTTGTACTGGAACGTCTACAACTATGTATCAAGAGTATATTCACAACCCTCACATAGTGTATGTATGTCATATCGGATGTAATAATACTGACTCTAATATTATGTAAAATTAGGTTCTGATGAGCCTATTTCATATTCGAAAGCTAGCTCAAATATTGTTCAAGTATAAGGAGTCTACAAATCTCATCTCGTTCGATGTGAATAATTTTATTCATTTTTATTAGTCTATATAATAGCGTTTATCTACAACAACCAAAAAATACTTGGATAAACGATATCGTAACATGGAGGTTTGACCATATTTTTTATCCTTTGAACACAAATACCTTAACATGTGGTGTATTTTAAGCATCCAAAAATTGAAATTAATAAAGCAGAAGTCTTTTGCTTAACTTTATAAGTAATGAATTTTGTCATAGATTTTTTGGATATCTCAAATTAATTGGGACAAAATTGTAATAATAAAAAGTATCAAGAAGGGCTAGTAGGAAACAAATTATGGTCCCGCATGCTTTAAAAAGGTTCAAATTCATCCCCCCAAAAAGTCTTTAACTGCATAAATGCCCCCACTTGCTCTAATTTTATTTTATTTAAAGTATCACTCTTCATTTATCCAACAATTTTATTTTATTATTCATTTATTTATCCAACAATGTTCAATGTTTTGTGCAAATATACCTCCAAACTAACAACATTAATATTTTGTAAATTTAAAATATATTTCCCCCAACATGCACATATTCATTTATAGATTAATTAATCATTTCCAATAAATCAAATTGTGACTAAAATTAAAAAAGGGGAAAATGTCTGAAATATGTCTGAACTTTAATTGAAATTGTTGTAACAATACCGAACTTTGGAAAATACTTTTTACCCCAGCACTATTTAATAGTGTATTTTAAAGGTATATGTGTGCCCACATGGACATCATAATTAAATATTGCATCATTGTAAATAGTAATTTGTCCACGCGGATGCCTTTAAAGTACACTATTAAATAGTGCAGGGGATAAAAGGTCCTCCATAAAGTTTGGTATCGTAACAACAATTTTGGCCAAAATTAGAGTATTTTTCAGAACCTTTTTCCATATTATGGTAATCAAAGTTAGCTATGAAAAAAGCGATTCGGTAATTCCTAGCTTAAATTTAGCAACTTATTAAAATTAGGCATAATACATAAACATGACCCTTAACTTGATTTCAATGGACAAGTATGCACTCCAACTTTGAGTGCGTACAGGTAGACACTTAAACTTGTATAAAATTGAACAAATAGACACATGTGTCCTACATGACATAATACATGTAGGACGTCATGTAGGACACAAAATTTTCATGTGGGGTGCCATGTAGGACGATTGTGTCCATTTGTTCAATTTTATACAAGTTTAAGTGTCTACTTGTGCACACTCAAAGTTAGAGAGCATAGTTGTCCGTTAATGCCAAGTTAAGAGTCACATTTATGTATTATGCCTTAAAATTATGTAGTTTTCGGTTGCAATCTTATCAAGAGCAATATTATCTACAAACATAAAAATACAAAAGTGTAATCTATAAAGAGAAAATTGAATCAATATTCATGCACTTAAACCAGAGATCCCAAAATGATTTACACACAAATTGGCATTACCCTTCAAAATCTTAACATATATTCCCAAAATCCATTTTAATATATTTGCCTATACCCCTCAATAATTCATAAAAGTGTAGTATTTATGTCTCAAACAAAAACATTTTTTTTAATGGAAAAATGGTCTGAAAAATACTTAATTTTGGCCAAAATTACTGTTACGATATCAAATTTTATAGAGGACCTTTTATCCCCTGCACTATTTAATAGTGTATTTTAAAGGCATATATGTGCCCACGTGGACACATTACTATTTATAATGATGCAATATTTACGA
Organism: Solanum piurae; assembly: GCA_029582685.1. Lineage (NCBI taxonomy): Eukaryota > Viridiplantae > Streptophyta > Magnoliopsida > Solanales > Solanaceae > Solanum > Solanum piurae. Next base: position 57,651 of record JAJOOO010000331.1, on the reverse strand, counting down.
TGTCCACGGGGCACATATATACCTTTAAAATACACTATTAAATAGTGAAGGGGGGTAAAAGGTCCTTTCCAAAGTTCGGTATAGTTACAACAATTTCGATCAAAGTTCGGACATATTTCAGACTTTTCCCCCCATAATATCATACCAAATTTTAAAAGTTCGATATTTGATATCTACTTATAATTATGAATTATTAAAATCGAATTTAAGAATATCAAACGATCACCCCTGCTAAATTATTTACCATACATGTAAGTAATATTAATAAGTGATTATGATTGATCTGTGCCACTGCCAACAAATTCAATCCATAATGTTAGAGTTTGAGAGTGAAACTCTAATCTCTATACGCAGTGGCGGAGCCAGAATTTTCAATAAGGGGGTTCAAAATCTAAAAAAATGGACACATGAAATAGTCGAAGGGGGTTCGACATCTACTATATATACCTAAAAATTTATTTTAACTATGTATAAATCATATAATTTTCCGTCGAAGGGGGGTCGGATGACCCCCTCATAGGGTGGCTCCGCCACTGTCTATACGTATGTGATTTCTCTAATAGCTAACATGTTAAATGTTGGTAAATAGTAAATATATTTTGTTAAAATATATTTTTATTTGATACATAATTACTAAATTATTGTATTAAAGTTTGATAAATTTGATCGAATTTAAATGTTATATACTCAATAATCGAAATTAAAATTTTAAATTATTGAATCGAATATCAATCTACTTCTAATATTTTAGTGTTGCTTGCCTAGTAGAACAAAAAAGTGAAATATAAGTGGGATTCAAATAAACAAATTAAAAATAACGTGGGATCCAAATAAAAAGCCAAGCAGCTATTTAATTGCTGGATATAAAAAGAAGAAAAAAAAATCCAGATTGATGACATGGCAACAAAGAGTCCATTTTTCAAGAATACCGTTATCTCACGTAAGCTCCAGAAGCTGACATTGCATCCTTCTTGGAACTCATCAACCTCCCATTTGCTCTCTTGTAAGGTGGGACCCATCTCATCCACGATATCGAAGTTAGAATTTTCATCAAACAGACTCAAAATAAATTCTCAAATCGAGCCGAAAAAGTTCAGTTAACAATATATATACACATAAATATCATATTAAACATTTTCTATACAATGTATTGTTTTAACGAAGAAGCTTTAGATGAACCCCTTCTGCCACCTTGATTCCGTCTCGGTTTTTCAAATGGACCAATAAGCAATTTTTTTGAATATTATTTTTGCCTTTTGAGTTAGAACGTCTAGGTTCGTAGAAGCTTAGTTGTATAGTGAACAGTAATCACGGGCCTCTTATGAACCCACATGGGCCCGTTATTGTACGGCCCAGTTGTATTTAAAAAAAAATAAAATTACAGTGAAAATTGAAAAATAAGTAAAAAACCGTGGGCGTTAGTTATGTTGACTAGATTAGCCGTATTTTGCGGTTCCGTGATCTAATCACGGCGATATTTTGTACTTAAACTCACTACGTTTTCATAGTTTATCTTATTATCGGTTTACTTTTAATTGTCATTTTGTAGGTATTTTAATAAACAGTTATTTCATTCGTCTCATTTTACTTAATATTGTCTGACTTGACATGATGTTTAAAAAAAAAAAATGACTTTCAAAATTTGTGATTTAAAACCAACTTTAAATATTTATGTGATTGACTATCATTTCATTATAAGTTAAATTATTTCTAATTGTAGTAAAATGACTTTTTTGAGACGAATTAAAAAGAAAAAAAATATCACATAAAATAAGACATTAGCTCGTCTAACATCGCTAGAAACATAGAAAGAGTGGTGGAAATAAAGAATATATCGAGAGGGAGGGTGTGATGGATAAATACTATATTAGTTGTATACTTAAGAATTAAGATGTTAGGTACAAAAATTAGTACTTCAAAATTTTAAAATATTAGGTTAGGAACTTGGGATAAAAAATTTCTAAACGAGTAACTCCTCGAAGTCTTCTCTTATTTGAAAATATTTTATTTTAAAAAGTCGCTCAATTTTATTCGAAAATATTATGTATTATGTAAATTTTTCTCTAGAATCTTCTTGATAGGAACTTTGTTTTTTCTTTGGCAGTATTGCAACTTGGAAGAAGGGAATTATACTCTTATTGTGACCATGTGATTCTTTTTTACTCTCTATTAAATTAATAAATTAAAGAAATAAAATATGTTTCGGATAAGATTTAGTTGTATTTATACAGAATTTTTTTGTGGGTGAAATTATGGACTTTGAACTGTCAATTGTGCGTGTGCATGCCTTTTTATTGTTGTTTTTTTCCCTATTTTGTTTTGATGTTTGTCTTAAAAATCGAAGCCTGTAAAAGGATTTGGTAAGTTAAAGAGAATTTGGACACAAATGATAAATTGATAAAACGATAATAATAATATACTCAATATAATTATAAAATAACTCTATTCTTACCTTAAAAATAGAGAATATTTTCGATTGATCCTCGACTCAACAGATAAAACTAAAAGAGTGAGAGTGGTTTAGGTAATAAGAAGAAAATTAAAACAACATTAAAGTATATATTGCATGGATATTTTGAGTGGTAGAGAGGTGACATGTGTATATTTTTAACTTTAAACCCATTAACAAATGTTTTATGTGGGTTGTTTAATTTAATTTGTGCTTTCTTGAAGAATCATTTTTATCCTTTTGGCTTTTACGTTAATCATGTTGGATCGGATAATTAAACATGCATGTTACACAATATTTTATAATCACCAATAAGTTGGCACCACTCCATGCGCATATATCTTATATTTCAAAACAACAATAAAAAAATTCACACATTTTTATTTTTCATTAAGATTTTTTTTCTTGAATCTATATTTGATATTCATATTGAGACCTGATTAAATTTAAATTATGTATTCTAGTTGATGTAGTTTACCTCTAATTGCCTCAAATAATTTCATTGCGTAAGCACATACATTTATATATGTTAGTGCATAAAATTTATAGTCGATGTGTGTGGTAGAATTCTTGAAATTTGCTTATTTTGAAATGTTGTTCTTATCAAATTGTTTTCAAGAAGTATTTTGAAGAGTAGCCGTGTTTGTTTTTCTGCCTCATCAACTTGAACGATACTTTTATCAAAATTAGAGCAATAATTTATACTTTACCAAAAATTCAAAAATAACTTAGTGGAAAATCTACTTTGCTAAACTTTTGAAATTACATGAACTATTTATTTTTTCCTAAAAAGTATTCGAACACCAAAACTCTCATAAATAAATATTTTAAAATGAAATAAAGGCTAATAAACTTTATTTTCTCTATTATTTGTGTTTCGATTTTCCACAACATTTAATTTTGGCGTATGCAGCACCGCACGAGGGGGGGCAATGCCAGATGTTTGTTGTTACTAATTATAATAATTAACGAGTTTAATTAAGGTTTTAAGACAAAAATAGACACAAGATAAGATCATAATCCAAAATTATATATCTTGATGTTTTTTTTTGTTTGTAATTAAACAGGTTCTGATAATCACATGGTTTTGTGATAAAAAAGACGAGCAAAATCTTTTGCTACATATTATGAAAAAACATGCATGCATTGTTTGTAGATCAGTAAGTCCTACTAATGTTTTATGATTAATTTGTCCTAATTAAAGGTGTTTATAAATTACCAATAATTATAATTAATGATGTTCAATGAATATAGCATAAAGTTATTATTGTTGGATATGTAATCTTTGACTACAAGATTTTGTTTTCAGAAAAAAACACATGCTTTTATTTTGTTCTAAATGGATAATTAAGCTTCGACAGAAATTATTTAATTTGGCTCAAATAAATCAGAGGAACTTTTTTTGTTTTTGTCTCAAGATATTTTGGCTATTCATAATAGTTTGTCCTCTTAGAAAATTTAACATGAAATAAGAATTTGTTTGGCCAAATTGTTACTTTTAAAAAAAATAAGTTTCAGCTAATGCTAAAAAAATTACATTTTTTTTTATAGCCAAACACCTTAAATCTCAATTTAATTGATTTTTTTTTCATAAATACAAATATAAAAATAAAATAAGCCAAAGATGTTATATAATCAAGCAATTATATATATCTATCTATAAATCCTTTTTTTTTCGACTTCAAAAGTAACTACTCCATTTCACACCTAGGCATACTCAAAATTTAAAACTAGTGAGTTCGGATTAATGAACATATTAATATTCGATATAATACATAAATGTATTTTTAACTTAGTTTGAAATTGACATTAATTTGCGTCCTTCAACTTTGAACGTGTACAAATAAACACTTAAATTTGTATAAAGCTGAACAAATAGACACACAATCTATATAAAAATTCGTGTGAGATGATCGACACGTAAAACACACGTGTTTACTTGTTCAACTTTTAAGTCTTTAATCAAATTAAAGTATCTATTTGTATTCACCCAAAGTTTGACGGTATAAGCGTTATGAAAGGCAAGATAAAGATTATGTTCATGAGTTATGTCTTAATATTTGGATTTGACGACATGCAATAAAGTTGCCTCTTCAAGAAATTAAATAATCTTATCGTCATTACTTTTCTTAATTGTATTCTAATCCATCGGACTGCTCAATTTTAAAGCTATTTTGTCGTCAACTAACGACTTAACTAAAATATGATTAACCTTAATTAATTAAATAATCATGTTCTAGTTTAATTTGTTTGCATGTTTAAGATGCTCTTGGGGTGCACATGTACTTCAGTTTGCATACTAAGGAAACTCCTAACTTGTCTTAAAATTAGAGCTAAAGCCAAAATATTCGTTATTTTTTTAAAATTATCTTTATAGTAATGATTAATGGAGGTGTATTAGAATTTTAATTAGTTTGTCTAAATCCAAAAAAGAAAAAGGCAAAAGTATTTGTAAATGTTGATGAAATTGATTTCACAGCTGTTTCATGGACTCCATATATTTGCTTTATTCATGATTAGATGTGTAAAGAATATGATGTTGATTTAATAAGGTACATTAATAATATTAATTCGTCTATCTATTTTATAATTGATAAATTTGGTTATTCTTAATCAAGCAAATTCAAGGAATTTACACGTTTGGTTTTATTAGAAAATTGAAGAGATTATTGATATTGGGTGTGTATATACACCGGGGAAATGTTTTGGGCATGTGTAAAATATAATATATTTACATAATCAGATCATTTAAAAGATAATTACCTCTATTTTATAACATTAATTTGTTACATAGAATAATGGTAGATAATCTATTATAACACAGTTAAGTTATAGCCTTATAGGGGTAAACAAATATTACACTATGATTAATATTTTACAACTTAAATACTTAATTTTATACATTTACGTGTAAATTTAAATTTAATCGGACTTTAATGTGGATATTGAAAAAAGGATGTTCTCGATCGACAACCAAATTTACCAGTAGTAGTTTTATAAGTGTTATAGCTTTTTTCTTTTGCAAATTCAGACTAGTGTCTTTAATTTACATAAATATGTCTATGAAAGTACGTAATGTTAATTTCTGCCCTAATTGAATGGTTGTGATACGGTAATTGAGATCCTTTTATCCTTAGTTAAGAAATCTCGAGTTGAACTAGTTAAAATTAAAAAATTCCGTAGAAATGTCTCCCTAAAAAATGCATGCATGAAATAGTGTTGCTAATATATATGACTCTAATTAATATGAAAATAAATGTAACTAATATAATCCAATTATTAGTGTACTATATATATTGATAATTATAAAATCATGAACTGGAAATGGAATATAGGTGCACCAGACTTGATCAATATATATCCCACCACCAATAACGTACAAAATATACATATTTCATATATATATTTTACCTAATTGCCTTACAAACCGTACGACCCAAAATTCCAGTTATAATATATAGTATTTATTTATATATTTGAATTGAAAAACAGCTAAGTTTGTACATAAAAACAAATTAATTAATTAAGTTAGTGCAAGGATGTGTTGTAAAAGTTTTGAAGACAGTACAGATAGTGTTGCACTAACACGTACGTACCCATCATTCTCCTACTCCGTTTTCCAAGCACTGACTACAAGCGGAAGACTAACTTAAGCATGCAAAAGCTTAAAACTGAATAAAATTCAATAAACTCAACTTTAAGAAAATCTGAACAATGCTGAATAGATAACTTTGAATAAAAATAATATATTCAACTCGCCATAAAATAGGCAACTTAAGTCTTTAAAACATTTAATAAAATAAATGATTAGTAAAGACTTCTCAACTATACTGACTATCTATGAAGCCTCTAACTGATAAAGATGTAAGTCGGGACAAGACCCACGACATCCTGACTACACTGAAAAGTAAATGAAATCCTCCGAAAACAAGGAGACTCACCATAGCTAACTCGAACTCCCGGATGTATCAACGAAGCTCCTGTTGATGATCATGAATACCTGTGTTTGCATCATGAGAAGATACATGCCAAATGACTCAGTACGTGGAATGTACGAGCATGTAAGGGGAATTCTAAATCATACAATAAGCTTGAATCTTGATAAAAAAAGAAACATACTTACCTTTTTCCAAACTCACTCAACTCAACTCAACTTAAGAATAAGATACTCATCTCAAGGATTAGATACTCAACTCAACATATATAACTGGACTCATTTCAATATAAAGCAATTTTAAAGCAAGTGCAATATAAAGAAAAGTTGTTTAAAACGTGATGTCAACTCTGTGTCATAATATCATAAAAGACATACCATGCTCCCTCTCAAAGCCTACTTGTGCAATGCATGAGTGAAGTCCCATACCCCCATTCATACTAAGCAGAACCCCTTGAGAAACCATGCAATTACTGTTGTGGGAGTTTCTCTAACCGACAATCATCGCTTAATAACTATAGTGATGATACAACGTTATTAGCCCCACACTGCCCGGGCCATCCTACACCTTGCCAGAGTATAGGACCTGAACTACTAAGTGGATCCACTAGTCTATGCGAAAAGGATTCATCTAAAAAGTATGACCCTTTTTTTACCCATGATGGCTACATGATTTATGGAGACTTGAGTTAATGTGAATTCGCATCCCCATATTGGTGCTCAATACTACTCCCAAAAGTATACTAGCTCTTTATGTTTTAAAAACATACTTCTTTCTGTGATTTGAGATAATTGCATCAAAAACTTAGCTCAAAGGCTATCTTGGAAATCAATGTTTCCTCTCTTGCTTTATTGTGAAAGCATTTACTCTTTAACTGAAAACTTGCCCAAAGGCTCTTTACTGAAAAACTAACTCAAAGGCTCTTTACTGAAACACTAGCTCAAAGGCTCTGTTGAAAATCTCAGTTTTTCGTTCTTATTTAAATGTGAAAACATTTTAAACTCTTTTGGGAATACATAATCCCCATATATTTTTGAAAAAATGAACTTCAACTTTACTCATTACTGAACTCAAAACTTAAGTCTTAAAACAATGTTAAAACATTTGTAAAAGACTTCTTAAAATATGGTTCATGCCGAATTATGGACATGAACGACTCGATTGCAAGGTTTTCAATAACCATAGATAGATCTCAATACTTGGAACTCAAGAACTTCATCAATACTACTCATTTCAAGAATGCTCAACTCAGAGGGTTCATGCGGAATTATAAACATGAACTACTCAACTCAAGGACTCAAAGATACTTTTCATCTCAAGATTTTTCGAATTATAATGTTCATGTGGAATTATGAGCATGAACAACTCAACTCATGGACTTCATGGGTAGTAGGTAATAGTCCCATGATTAGGATTATAATCTCGAAAAGGTTAGGAACTCAATACTCAAGACTTAGAACTTGAAGATACTACTCCTTTCAAAGATACTAAATTGATGGAGTTCATGCGGAAGTTAGGGGCCTAAACGACTCGACTCAAGGGTCAAAATATCAATAAGGAAATCATGTATACGCCTCTTCTCATTCTCTTACTTACTTCTTCAAAACGTAGTTCATATCAATAGTTGATCTCAAAGGATTCACAATTGAACTCAAAGACTTTCTTGAACTCTACTCTTAAGTCTCTCTTAAATGTAAATTATGAATTCAAGAGTTATGGTTCATGATAGGAAAGATCTCATGATGACAAAGTAGACTCATGAATACATTCTCCTCATCCTCATACTCACTTGCTCGAGTCTTGAAACAAGTTACTAGAAGTTGTAGAAGACTCCTCAAAAGGGCTCAAAAGGATTTTCTTAGAATGTTCGAATGAATTCTCAAAACTTAACTCTCAACTCTACCTTGAATTTGAATTATTAATTCAAGGTTATGATCATGTTAGGAATGATTTTAGGTGTTTAGAAGTAGCTTAGAGTAGTTAGAATTGAAAAAAGAGTGAAGATACCCTTCGAAAGAACTCAAACGGAGCAACCGATCGCAAACTGGATGGGGCAGGAGACCCCTGGGCTATGGGTGGCGCGGAGCGCCAGACCCTAAAATTCAGAGCCTACTATGGGGCGCTCTGGCTGGCGCGACACGGCAGGCCCCAACCCCGAAAACCCGACGAAATTTTTTTTTCGTTTTCTCACCTTATTTCGCCTAGAATCGAATGATTTCTTCCCCAATCACTTGGATTCGATTACTTAACATAAGTACACTCTAATCTACTCAATACATCCCTAAAAACACTCACTTTAATCTCAAGAAATCATCAAAATCCCCAACAAAATAAGATTTAGAATGAACTTCAAGAACTCATCAAGAACTCTAATCCTTCAACTTTAAGAACGAAATTACGCTGAAAATAACATAATTAGCGTATGGGTGAACAAACCCAACACTATGGAAGCTTACATACCTCTTAGGGATCAAACCCATGGCGACAATCCGCAAAAACTCTCAAGAATTTCGACGAACGCTTCGATCCTTTCTCTTTTCTCTTCTTCTTTTCTCTTCTTGAATTCTCAACTAAAACCCTAGGCGTAAACTAGGATTATAAAACTGAACCTAATCAGATTAGACCCCTAAAACCTTAATAAAGACGAATTAAATCTGATTTGGTAAGGAAAAGACCAAAATACCCCTTACTATTTCCGGCTAACTTTCCTTAATTGGACAACCTAACTTCAAAAGGTCATATCTCACTCATCCGACCTCAAAACTTAGCAAACTCGACGGCGTTGGAAAGATAATTCAAAGTTATTTCCTACGGTATCTTGTAGCACATCTAACTCATCTTGTGTTAAGAGTTATGATCATTTCAAGTTGACCCAAAACTCATAACTTAAGCATAACTTGCAAAATTTCAGATTTTGCTATTTCCAATTTAATTCTTTTTCGAACTCAAGGTGCTACATCTAGTTAACTTAACACTTAAGAAATTTTAATTCCTCGGTAAAATCCTACTCACAATGAAGGATGGTTCAAGTCTTAACTCAAAAAAATTCTGGGGTGTTACACTTCTATATTTAAATACTCGGTTTTATTGTTCTCTGGTCATTCGGTCAAATAAATCAAGCTCATATGCATATGTGAATTTATGTTTTAACGGTGCATATATTTTTGTACCAATACCTTGACGCACAATTACATCATATATAGTATAATATCATGTTATACAATTAGAAGTAAACAATATATTATACTCGATATATTTTTAGAAGTGAATTTATGGTTTTGATGGTGCATGTATTTTATACCCAATCAAGTTATGTACCTTTGACGTAAACAATTACATAATGTGTATTAATTCTATGCATTAAGCTTGATAAGATAATGGGACAATGTAGGAGGACGCTATACAGTGGCGGAGCCAGGAATTTTCAAAAAATAGAACTAGTGAGATTCAAACACACGAGCATTTCCTCATTCCAAGGAGGTGAAATCATTGGGTTATAACATATTATTGTGTTAAGAGTGTCCAAAATATGTTATTTAATCATTTCGTATATAATTTTACTTGTATATGTAGTATTTTTTTCCGATGAAGGGTGTTCAATTGGACACCCTGATCACCATGTGGCTACGCCACTGCGTGTATATGATTTTTTTTATTTTTTTGTGTAATTGGACTTTTTCTTTTCTATCAGAAATAATTTATAGAATATATAGTATCAATAACATGTTATACAATAAGAAGTCAACATACATTCCGTGTATTTTTATAAGCAAAGTTTGAAGAGGATGCTACATATTTAATCTTATTCCTATCTTATAATATTAGCGAGGTTGTTTCTGAAATATCATCGGGACTCAAATAAAGATCACTAACATTTTATAGATAGTTAAATTGATCGAAAATATACTACCATGTATAACATAAATTTAAATTTAAATTTAAATTTAAATTTAAAGATTATAGCGACAAACTTGATCCCTTTTCCAGAAAAAGTCCAAGAGGTTGATATTTTTCTTTGAATTAATTGATCGAAAAAGTCCCAGATCATTCGGTGTTTGAAATCCATATTAGAGTCCCGAATCTCCCGACTAAGCTCAAATCACGCATTATAGGTCCATTCGAGAAAGACGTTCCCAATAAAATTTTCTCCATATCCAAAATTAAAACTCAAAATCTTTAATTAAGAATAAAATAATTTCACCAGTATATCACAATCGTGATAAAGCCGAAAGCTTTGAAAAGCCTGTTTTATAAAGAGGCCACGTCGAGAGCCCCTAATAATTTTGGACGGTGAAATGAGAATCTATCCATATCTATAGACTAATAAAGTCTGGTATATCGCTGCAGACAATTATCACGTTTCAAATTTCAATATACAAACTTCTAAATTTCAACCGTCCTTAGGATTTGGACATGAAAATTTTAAATTTTTAAATAAAATATATTTATTTAAAAGCTGCATAAAAAATACGATAAAAAAAAAACTTAACGATTCTCAAACTTTTAATTGTACCATATGAATCGGGACGAAGAGAGTGATATATAACTAGCATATTAGAAATTTATTGACATTAATGGCTAAGGTGAACTGGAATTCTGACTGAAAATTTGGATGTTCAGAGACTTATAAGACGTGCAATATTATATATATGTGGTTTGAAATCGATCGAGGAACTATTGTAATTTTGACCTATGTATGTTATTTTATTTTTATGAGCATGGTGTTTGGATCAGCTTTCGTGCATCTTGATCGTTGAGTTTTGAACATGAAGCCTCAGGGTTCTCAGCCACTTTATTGATCATTAGGCCACACCTTTGGATATATACATGTTATATTTACTTCTTCTTTTTTTACGTACAACAATATATATAATGTAATTTCATGAGTGAGATATTAAAAAAATGAAGTGTATGCATACTTTAATTCTGTCTTGTGTGATTCATGGTTATTTGTGAACTTATATACACTTAAGATAATTTTTGTTAATTATTCTTGATATATTCTAGAAAAACTTGTAGGAAACTCTCGCATTCATTCAATCATTCTGAAAATCATTGTGTGCATTATTTGAGGAGTTTTAATTCAAGATAATTACTTAAACAAAGTTAACATCTAAATATCCATTATATATCAACATGGTTGCGGTGCAATAACTAGTGAGATTGTTCCACCCTTAATTAGAGTTTTCGAATTTGAGCCCTATATATGAAGAAAATCATGTTGAAAGCGTCACACTCCAAATGGGCTCTGTGCGACTAATTCTTGCTTTTGTAGTACATTGAAGTCTTCCGTGTTGAAAGGGTAAGGACATGTTGTACGTTAATGAAAAAAAATCATGCCCTCAATTTAAAGTTATTAGCTGGATATGAATTATGATATGTCAAAGAAAATATCATATTCACATGATGTACGTAAGTAAGATATATATTGACAAGCCACACGATGCAAATTGGCAAATTGCAAAATTAGTACTATTATCTTAGTTTATCTTTATTATATAATCCTTCCTGTTTTTGCACATTGGAATGTAAAACCAGGCTTAAAATATCATTGTCATTTTGATGTAACATTTCCAATTTTAGCAACATGCCAAATAATATTGAAACTTCTACAACAACACACATAATAATTGCTTAGCTTGAACTATATATTATATTTGTGTTGTGTAAATAATTAAGTTGCTTGTTCCCAAGAAAAATAATAATATTGAGTTCCCATATAGACGTATGTGATATTTGCTCTATTTATTTAGTTCCCATATTATAGAGCATGTTGCGCAGCCCACAACATTCATTTGCGCACACGTCCATTACCATACTTTTTCTTCTTCAAGGCGTAAATTAGACGCGAAAATTGAATTTGAATCTTAGAGGTTTGAGGTCGAAATTCTATCATAAATTACAGTATTTGATTTATTGGGTTTGAAATTAGTTATTTGTACGTATATTTTTAAAAATATAACATATATATAGGTTTTGAATGTGGATGAATCTTGTAATTACACTCTATGACTCTAAATTCGCCTTTTCATGGAACCTATCAAAATTTATAAATATTTCAAATTTTAAGAAGTACCCGAAAGTTAAATTATTCTATAAACAAATGTATTTCTAAACAGTCTGGGCGACATCTGAGCATGGAAAATGGATGAATCAGACTATGACATGTGGCTGACTTTAAATTAAAGAGACGTTGGTCATTCTTTTTTCTATTTGGGGAAATTTCGGGGGTTGCAACACCGGGCTTGACTTGTACTGGTATAACCTCGACACAATCAAAATTGTTCTGTAATCGGGTAGACTACAAAAACTCTCCAGTTTTCACAGAACTAAATATTTTTACAGTTGGAACACCCTTGTAATGACCTGAAACAGTCAACCTTGAGTTTAGTGTTGATCTACCCCCAATCAGCCTCAAACCCAATGTCAAAGCCCTGATACGTGCTACTAGATAGCCTTTTCATAGCTAGCGTGTAGTCATATTCATACTTGGGCGTAGTATTAGCTTTTTTCACCTATAAAAGAACCCTCTTAGAAGCAGAGTAGGCATCAAGTAACTGAAAAAATAACTATTTTCGATCAGTTATTTTTAGTAAGCACAATAATTAAAATAGACCAGAAGGACTATAATGGATTAAATACAAATTTTATTTGTTGTCTATCATTATTTACTCTCTTTACTTTTGTGTCCCCTTTTTGTTTCTCAAAAAGAAAGAGGAAAAAGTTGCATGCAACAAATTATGGAGTAATACAGTTGGTAATTAACAATATAAAATGGGTTTAAGCGACTCATTTACGTGATTAAGGGACATAATGATGCAACTAAACGACCTTTATTGTGACACTAGTGATCATTAGATTATTTAATTACTAACCAACAATCTTGGTGGGTTGGATGTTACTAAGACTAATTATTTTCAAACTTCAATCATTTTTAATATTTCTAATTCTTTTAAAGGGATTCAAATGATTGAAAATGATTGATCGATTCACCAAATTTATATAGTTTCCTTAGAAGATAGAATATTTTATAGTGGCTATTTATCATGATATGTAATTTAATTGCTTAGCTTAATGATATATAGAGCTAAGAGATTTCCATCGTAGTTTGCATAATTAAATTAATTTGCAGTTATTTTTCTATTTCAATTCTAACAACCATTAATCAAACAATGGAGCAAATATTACATCTTAATTTTTTAACGATAAAAAAGAAGAAGATTTAAACCTAAGGAAATTCATTTACAAGTGAGGTTTATTCAAGCGGTTGACTATCTCCATCATTGATCGATAAGTTAAAGTGTTTGAGTCACACATAAGAATAGATAAAAATACTATTGATCCTGTTGGGTGGTGAAATCCATTAATCTAGACATAATGAATTACCTCGTATGAGTGTCCCGACTAAATTCAGGTCGTGCACTGTAGGATCCATATTCGAAGGTGACGCTTTCAACATGATTTTTTTCATATCCAAAACTCGAAATCGAAACTTATGATTAAGGATAAAGCAGTCTCACCACTATACCACAACTCATGTTGGTGAATTACATTTCATTTATACGTACATTGTTAAGATAGTAGCATGAAGTGTCACATTTTGTTATTTATGCTTAACAATTTTCTCGATTGTTTTCAATATGAATTCTTCACTATCATACTTACTTTATATGTTTTACTTTGAGCTGGGGTTGATCAAAAATCAACTTTTTACCTTCTCAAAGTAGAAATAAAATTGTGTACATTCCTTTTCTTCTCAGATCTTACTTGTAAGATTACACTGATACGTCATTATTGTTGTTGATTTTACTATACCACCAAATAATATAATTTTCCTCACTGACTGTTCCTAAATTAGAAACTAGAAATTCAACGAATGAAATCATACTACTGATTGTATATACAACTAAAAATAAATAAATTGCGTAAACCAAAGCTACCATTTATTGTCACAACATTAGTAATTACCAAAATAATTATTTGCAGATCACATCTATCGAAGATACTAATCAATTTTCCCATTATTATTTTAACAAAAACCTTATATTATAAAATTGAAAAATGCCATAATTCACATATCTGCAAAGATCTTAAAGATCTGTAGTTCATTACGATAGTGTCAGAACTAACAAGTGTTGTGTGGAATGGGTCAAAATTATATACTCTATCAAACTTGTAATAATAAACCAAACAAAGATTCCAAAAGTGGCTTAACTACTAGTCTAGAAATTAATAATTCAACTTCTTATGATTACCCTCTAATTAAAAAATAGATTTTAAAAAATCAAATACTATTAGTTAAATTAATTAATTAAAGCTATGAAGAAATAAAAAAGATATGGACTATTTTGATTCTTTTATCATTGAGAGAGAGAAGAATTAAAAATAGCATGGAAGCACGTTAGGAGTCCGTAATAAACGGGAATTCTTGTTTTTATTTTTTATATTTATTTTTTAATTCATATTTTTCTTATTATAAAAAATTTAAACCCTCACATGGGAGGAAGTTGCACCATTTACCAAACCACAAATAAAATGTATTACTATAGGTAGTTTTTCCCTTCCTTTTTAGACTGATGTGTCATTTGTTTATTTATAAAAAATATAGTGTTTACACTATAGTCTATGCATTTCGACTATTTCAACGAATATCTATTTATTATCTGAGAGCACCAGTTGGGAGTTGAGAGACTAAACTAGAGGGCTGAGGTAGTAAAAGGGGGGTTCATTTGAACATGAACATCGATCTTTTATTGAAAAGTTATATCATATGAATAAGGTCTAAGTTTTTTATTTTACGTACATATAGTAAATAATGAATTTTTTGACTTTGTTATTGTTATAAACACATGTATCAAGTAACTTTGTACACAAATGAATGTGCAGATAGGAGAAATCACCTAATATTTTATATCTTTCCTGAAATGTGAATCCCGATCCTATTTGATTTTCATTGACCAGTAAATCATACTTTTAAGTTTTTAGTGCAACGAGTGCCAATGACTAACATGGAGGAATTGGGCAAATAAAATTAAGGAGTTCAATTAAATCATCTTCGTTGAAAAACTATATATCTTGCACAAGTAGGTTGAAAATATAAATTTGTTTATTTAATACATAATGTTGAATTCCTTGACATACTAAAGAATTCTTGTAAAGTGACAAAAATGTGGTTAATAAGAAATTTCTTAATTTCGAATTACAAAACCCAAATATAATATTCTAACATAAACTTGAATTTCTCTATATACTAATTTCTAAATTCATTGAGAGTGACTCATGCATGCTATCATTTATTTTATTATATATTTAAAGTAGTCGAGTATTATTTTGCTTTTTTGAGCTTTCATTTTCATCTGGATTTTGTGGATGGTCCCATTATAAACATTAAATATTTTGGGGGTCCATTAAAGAATATGGGGTGTTCTCCAAACAAACCCAATAACCAATTGATTTTTGATTCCCCTATGAAATTTGTTTCTATTTTCATTTCTCTTGACTAATCATTATGTATTGTGGCATGAATGCAATGTACTTGCATCCACCAATAGAAGATAATCTTACTATGAGATTTTTGAGTAAACAATAAGCAAAAGTTTATGAATCACGCAAATTGTTGAACTTTAGTCATATGTGCATGAATGTCTTGAAAAAAACAGCTGAAGCTTGTGTGACCTGAAAGTTCAGTAAAAAAATGATCGACTTTAGTCATATGTGTATGGACTTCAATCATATGAAAAATTTAGACACCATATGTCTGAATTTTTCTAACGTGGATAAATTTTCATTTTTTACGCAATACGAATATAGTTTAAATGATGGTTCCAAAATAATATTCTTGGGCCATAGTGGAAAAAAAAAACAAATTATTCTTGGGCCATTAAGAAGATCCAACAATCCAATTGAGCTTTTCATAATTGATGGGTTATTGGGTTTGGATCGAGTGGGTTAAGGGTTAGTTCTTAGTTGGGCTTGGGGTAGGATTTATCCAAATTCAAATTTGTGTTGGATCTATGAAATTTTTTAAGAAAGAAATTTATTTTTTTTATACAAAAAAATATAAATAAAACATTAGATATTTGTATTCATTTTTATTAGGAGTAGAAAAAAATTATACTAAAATAATTTTTAATTAGCTATAATAGAAGTTGATATTTTCTTGTTGATCAAAACATAAAAAATAAATATGCTACATAAATTGAGATTGAGAAAGTAACTTATTTAGTAAAACTAAAATTACTATTTCATTTTAAAAATATAGCAGTAAAATATATATAGTTTTCAAAAAATTCCATAAAGTTAAGGGATCATCTCATTAGAAATTCCACATAGGCTGGTTGAACTGAAATTGAAGAAAATAAAATTAGTTTGAGCTAAAACTCAGGTTGGGTTATAACCCATTCAAATTTATTTTGGGTTCAAATGAACTAAAAAATCGAGTTGGATCATGACCTGTCCGATTTGACTCTCATTCCAACTCAAAAGTAATTCTCATGTATAACATTCAAATCATAATACAATTTTCAGAATGGGCCTTGGCCCATGCCTAGGAATTTCTCCGGTCCAAACAAATCTTGATGAAAACCAATTGTAATATGACTTTGGTGTATTTATTTTATTACGTATTAAACTAAGGGGGTGGGGGGGTGGGGGTTTGATAGGAAATATTTAAAAAATGTGCATTATTCTAAATAAGTGTGAGTCTATCAGGACGACGAAGGGTAAATCAGACGAGAGGAAGGTGCGAGAAGCTAGGTGTAGGGGCTACGTAAAGAGCTCGATAGAGGTAGGCTAAAAAATATTGGAGAGAGGTAATCAGACATAGGATATGACGTGACTTCAAATTATCAAGGACGTGACTCTAGATAAGAAGGAGTGAATGTCGCGTTTTAGGCCAGAAAGTTATAAGTAAGGGTAGAGTGTTGTTTTGTCATTCGACGGTTTAGGCTTTTTAGTGTCAGTCGTAGTACTAGTCCTACGTACCTTTGTATTTTTTGCCATATGTTATTTATTGTGTTTTGAGTATCAAACTATGTTGTTGTTGTTTCTCTTGTAGTTTTTACAATGTTTTTTCTTATTAATTACTAGTATGTTTTCTTCATCTTTTACTCCACCAGGTAATGATAAGGTCTACGTATATTCTATTCTCCTCAAACCCAACTTGATGAGATCTCACTGAATATATTGTTATCGTTGTTGTAATATTACATACTTTGTTTTTTTCTATTAAGGCCCACAAGAAGAAAATGACCAAAGTGAAGATTGCATAAAAATAGATATAAAAGGGAGAAAATGAGTTATGAGAGGGACAAAATGAACATAAAAGATGCAACAAAAACAAAAAATGTTTCCTCACTTCCCTACACTTTATACTATTCTTATGTTCCCTTAGCAGCACGCCCAATTTCATTCTTTTATTTTGCCTTTAAGGTCCTTTCACTTTCAATCATCACTTGTGGACCCCCTAATTTTTTTACCCCATGCCAATAGAATAGCACTTTATTTTATCAAACTATTAATTCTATAGTCTATAATATATATTCTCTTTTATTTTTCAAAAAAACTTTTGTAGGAATATCTTAGTTAAATCTTACTACGTATTATTTATATAATAATGATGATGTTAATCATTTGCTTGTGCCATAAAGTTCAAGCACTTACTAATCTTTGTTTCTTAGTGTTGTGTCCACTTAGTTAAAAAAATAATAATTACATGTTTTACTAATATGAAAATCAAGTTCATAGTACGTATTAATTGTTTCAATTCAGCATATCTTATATAGATTTGTTCCTTAGACTACATCATTGTTGAGTTAAAAAGCGTGTGTATACCATATGAACTATCTCTTTAATTACTTTTCTCTCTATTCTGATGTTGAATTTATCTAAGATGTCATGTATGTGACCCTTTTTTTTAAGCTTATCAGCTTAAAATTCTAAGTCCTTTCTTTTTAACTCGTTTTCATCGTCCCGCCATTGATCATGTATGTCACCCAAAATCATGAGAAAATTGACATAAACGTATCGCATATTCTTTTGAGTAGTGAAAAGAATCAAAAAAACAAGTTCTTCACTCTCTGATCCGAGAACTTTAACAATTATCTTTAAGCTTCATATTAGTAATTTTATTATCTAAAATAATTTTTGGTTTGACTACTTTTAGTTTGTTCATACCAACAACAATAATATATCGTCATACCCATTGAAATTTCATAAGTTGGATCTAGAGAAGGTGGTGTGTGTATATATGCAACATATCTCAATCTAGTGATGAATAGTGAAGGTAGATAGGATATTTTCGATAGATCATCCACTCAAGCTAAGCATATCCAAATCAATAAGAAAAAGAAATACAATAGTGAAGAAGTCACATAGAAAATAATGGTAAGAAGAAAAGTAGCCACAACAAACAATATAAACGAAGTTGCGGAAACAACATGTAAAAAAAATCAAAGTTGAAGGTAGTAAGCGAGACCTTGATAATATTCGAGTACCTACTAATTAACCTTCCATCTAATCCTCGATATTCATATATATTCTGCTTTCTAAGACCATATCCTCGATAAGTTTATTCAGTAGCGTAAATAATTTTGTTTCCCAATGAATGAAACACCAAGAACCAAGAACTTCACTTGTCAAATGATTAACAAACTAATAACTATAAACATCAGGATGAATAATACTAATTATGTTCCATAAATAAGAAAACTAGAAAAACATTACCCTTTTTATGGTATGTAAATATGATTCAAAAAAGATTTATGAATAGCAATTTTTTTTTTGAAAAAACACAACTACGCATGCAGGCTGATGATTTTGCGTTTGGTATAATAATCATAAGATGGGCAACAATTAATTACCAATATCTTTTCATCATTCAACAATCTCAAATTATTAAAACATTGACCAAACACCAATTATATATATACAATATTTTAATTTTTATTTTAAATATATATAATAAAAAAAGATAAAGATATTTTTCATATACTGATAATTGACTCTCCACTCTTACTTTTTTTTTCTTGATACGTATCTCACACTTTAAGAAAGTGCTTTTGCTTTATTAGAAGCAATCTAAGGTCAAAGAAAAAGAGCAATATACATGATTAGTTGATTTATGATTACTTATAATTAATTACTTTTTTTTTCTTAATCTTTTTTCTCCAATAACTCTACTTTTTATCTTTTTGGTGAAAAAAGGGATCATCTTTATGTTATTATGTACTTCTACTAATAACATTGTGGGGTACCATGATTTCTTCCAATCATAGTAATGGTTGAAATATAATTTCTATGTTTTTTTGAGAATATATATATAGTATAAAGGTGAAAATATAAATTCATATATAAAAGCTTTGATTTTATATCGTAGATATTTGAGTCAGTTCTGCATCAATTAATTACAATTTGTTTGTTAATACGAATATCAAATAACTTTATCTAATAATACATATCCGTGTTAGTCTATTGAAATTTGAACCTATACATTGATCTTCCTTAAATGAATGCTCATGCCTTATAGTAAGGTTTGAATATATAACAACAAACTCGTGGTGCTTTCTTTTTTCTAATATTAATCACTACAAATGTACAACAATCTTTTTGAGGAAATTTTGTGTAAGATGTGTCTATAAGCTATGCTATCATGTAACAATGGGTCGAGTTTGAGTTTTGATATAGAAAATATTTTATTCATAATAGGTCACCTTAATAACGTGAATTCGAATTAATTAGGATTTGAAGCTGCAATATGAATATTTGACATCAAATGAGAAAATTAAATAGGGTTTGTGGAGGAATTGAGTAGACCTATCTACATCGAATATTTACACCAATCAAAATAAATACAATACATACACATTGTTTATAAATTTTTAGTACTTGTGGATAAATACTACGCATCTCGGTGTAATCTCTTTCAAATTATTTGTTTTATGTAAACATCAAGTGCAAATAAATATTTTCCAGGTCAAGATCCTCTAGTTGAAGAAATCTTCCTATTTTAATTGAAATTTATTTTGGTGGATAAGTGGATTAGTTTTTACTACTTTCGGTGGAAATTTTGTTTGTTATTGGAAAAAAATGTCATATTGTCGAGACAGTTTGACTATGTAATTGAGTTTCATTTTTCTAATAATAATAATAATAATTTTTTTTTCTTTTTTCGTCCTTTTTCTGCTAGAATTTTTGGCCCATAATAATTTAAAAAGATTCAATAATTGAGCATGCTAAATTAGCCTCAATGTTTGGTGCAATAAAACTAAGGATAAAATTATTGTGGTCAATAATAGCATTACTTCTTTAACAACACCATTATTAACTTAATTAGTGGTACTTCACTTTTGGTTTTGGCTGCTAGTACTAATTTTTTGTTGTTGTTGTTGGCTTTTTACGGATAAATTATTAAATTAAGATACATTCATCATTATATAGTCAAATATTGACAATGTTTTTGTCATATGAAAGGAAAATACAAATTGTCAAATAATAGTATAATAATGCAATTGATTATACCATATGGTTACTTTCTTTATTCTTTACAAATTTCATAATTATAATTCGAATCCTAACTTCTTGACTATGAAATTGTTTTCCTAAACTTGTACTACATGTTTTTACATGTTGTAGATTTGCATTGAAACAAAAAGGAAAAAGTTATATAGCTCCAAAAAAAAAGGTGTGCTCCCTCTTAACCTAATTTACGAAATATATTGTTTATTTTGATTCGTCAAATTTCGTGAAGAAATTTGATGATATCGACAATTTTTTCTTGTTTGTGTAAGATACTCTAATTTGTCAAATACGTCCACATCAAGAAGGCACTTGACAACGTCGATAACTATTTCTAGCTTGCGTTCCTCCCTAATATGCCAATTCATCTAAGCTCATGTATTCAATATCTTGTTCGATAAGATTAAGGAAGAAAAGATTTGGCAAGTGAAGAGAAAATCCGCTACAAAAGAAAGAGTGCCTCGAGAATAAGCTTTGATCTCGAATATTTACCGTCATACAAATATCGATCAATTCTTTTTTTTTTAAAATATCAACTTAAGTCTTAACCTTAACTCACACCCTAATTCAGAGAAAGATTGTCCAAATCATAATGAGATCAGAGTTCTCATCCCGATACAATGTGGGATAATTCTCATCAACACCCTATTACAGTTAAATTCAAATCTCTCTATTTTGCGATTCCATTATCCAATTCATAGTGTGACATGCAAAGATCATTAGTATATTCTCAACTCAAGGAGAATTTTCCAAGCCTAATATCAAATTCGAAATTTTCGTTTTCGATGTGAGATATCTTTCTTTTAATTTCCACGTCATGAAAACCAAAATTCGTCATCAATCCACCGCTTAAAAATCCCAACGTACCTGATGGACCCACAAATAGTTTCTCCGGTTGGATGATGGACACGTGTCTTCTAATCAACGGTTTACGAAAATCTAGAAAATATAAAATCAGAAAAAGGGAATATTAATGTACAGAATAATGCGGCGAGTTTAAGTTCCAAAGGACCATAGAAAGCTGCGCTTAATGGGCCGGGCCCTACTTAACACAAAAGGGAATTTGGGGCGTGCTATTGGGCCCAGATCTCAATGAAGTACATTTTTCAACGGCTCTGATTTAACTACAATGCATGCGTGCATGATAATTCGTGGTCCTCATGCATATTTTCACGTGCTTCTCTCCGGGATCAGTGTATTTCTCTTCTTGTTCCTTAATTATGCTACTACAATCTTTAATTAATCAAATAAAATAATTGTCTGAAAAATATTCACTTAATTTATGTCATTTGGTTGTTAGTTAGGACTTAGGAGTAGAGTTAATTCGTATTAAACTCACTAATGTAATTACTTCTCTTCATATTTTTGTATATGGAATTATTATATTGAATATATGATGTTGTTATACTGTTAATTTGAGGTACCAGATGTATCTAAGCAACTAACAACTTGTAAAAAAATTAATTAGAGTTGTGTAACTAGGTACTTATAATTCATACATCTCTGATACTTTTTAATTTTCAACTTGTTAACAACTTTATCTTTTTTTTGTCAAAATTTATTTTATTTTGCTTCTCTTAATTGTCAAACCTGATCGACACGATTCACTTTTCTCTGACATGACTTTTCGCTTTATTTCGTTCTTCGTTTTGAACAGCAACTTAAATAATATTATGTATGTGTTGAATTGATACACATATTTAATGTGGAGTAATTTTTTTCAAAATAAACTTAAGAGTTTATGTAGAAATTACTAACTCTATCTTTTATTATCTTTTAATATTTAATTAGGTGTGTTTTAGTCACGTAAGTGGCACGGCCCCTTCATTACGCCCAACACCAAAGTCATTACTCATTTCATGGTCTTTTATAAGATCGTGTACTCGAGTCGAAATTTTAATATAAATATCGAATAACTGATGAAATAAAAAAATTATGTATTTAAATTAAAATTTCAATACAATTATTTGAACATCTAATGAAAATATATATATAAAAAATCATGTACTTGAAATTGTCCTTAGCTATACATTATAAATTAATTAAGGCACTATATTTATCTATATGTAGTACGTACTATTTCATCTAGAATATTAATGACTACTGCACATAATTATCAACGAATATAATTACATTCTTTGTATATTAGGTTTGTTGGAAGTACAATTTGATAGCAAAAGAAGAATTATTAGCAAAGTTTTTCTAAACGAAACGTAAATATATATAAATATATTTTAGTCAATTCGTTCAGACTTGAGAAAGATAAAATTATTTTAGACTTGTTTTTTTTTCTATCAAAATTTTACCAGTTTAAGTGAAAATACTAAAGATAGGAAGTATCCAATGAGAGCAAGTAGGTCCAACCTCTAAGCATATTAAGAATAAAAGTTAGATAATAATTGCACATATTTTTGTTGGTTAATTAAGGTTATGAAAAACAAAAAAGAATGATTAACATGGAACATACTAATATGGAAATAGAGTTTATCCTTCTATTCGACCTAACTCATAAAATTTATGTAAAATACATTGTACACCTACTTTTTTTTTATTGTTGTTGTTGTTAATTATAGTTCAATTAATCAGAACACCAATATGTTAAGGCTCGAGTTTATAATATGAAAAATATTCTCAAATTTAAAAGTTATTTGGTTAATGTTTTTTTTGAAAAAATTGAGAGTGAAGAAATATCTCAAGTCATTTAAATTTTTTGAAAATTTACGATTAATCAATTTACTTATAGATCAACAAATAAATATCCATATCAGAATACAAGAGAAAAACAACTAGTTTTATAAAATATCATACAAATTTATGTAATAAACCATATACATGTCCTTAAATTCGCTGAATAATATAAACGAAAAAAATAAACTCATGAAGTCCGTTGAACCAAAATAAACTATATATATATATAACATTTTTGTCATTTTATTTAATAGGAAAAGAGAAGAAGAAATGATTTTTTTGGGATTTTATTCAATGTTATCTATATTGACGTTCAATCAATTTGAATTCACTCTCTATTAAATTCTATTCGAGAGGATTTTTTTATATTAAAAGTTCAAATACAAAAATTTTGATCAAAACATAAACAACTTCATCCACTACATCACGTAATTAGTTAGGTGTAAAAGCAAGGAACTCTTTTCCCAGTAAATCCTTCAAAGCACTTTCCAAGTCTCAAAAATGACTAGGCTAACATGCGCCGACGTCGTGTATACACGCGCTTAGGAAGGGTCAAATATGAGGGTGGGGAAAAATATCCAATGGATAAAGGAAATTGCCCTAAATTTTACACCAAAACTGAAAAAAGATGGAAAATGAAAACCCCACGTCGAGAAAATATTTCTTCTTGGTTTTTATTTAATACCAAAAATATATTTTTTCTTTTGTCATTTTCTTCTTCCTTTCCACATGAGAAAAATTAATGTAAATTCCTCCTCATTACCACTCTTTGCACTTTTTGTTTTTTCTATTCAAATTTGGAAAAAAATAATTGATATGAAATTTCGTGTTAGTGGTTGAATCTTTGAGGATTATCTCATTTAGTTTAAGTAATAAGGGGTCGTTTCATAGCTGATTACGAAAATTATTAAAAACGAAAAAGATCAATTTCGAAAGATAGATTATGAGGTTAAAAATGAGCTGATATAAGATAAAATAACTACAACATATATTTACAAAATAATGTGGGATTCAAAGACTTCGTATCATATCCAAGACTAGACATTTTGAAAATCGAGAGTAAATAGCACAACGTAAACCCCTTATTAGATATATCAAGAAAGGTATATCCGACTTTGAAATTATATTAAGAAAATAAATGTTGAGCAATATTTAAGATATAGTTTAATGATCAATGATACAATTAAAAGTTAATAGTAATATATTTTTATTCTAATCTTGATGGAGAAAGTTATTTTTATTTCAAATATCTATGTTGATGAAAGATAACATATATAAAATTATTCAAAGTACGTACAAACTGATTCAGACACTCTGATTATTAAAGTATATGCATTTTGAGAGGAAATAACTTTGAAAGATATTCGAATTAATAAGGTGTGGAAATTTCTCTAAAACCATATACAAGGGAAATTACTCCACTATATACCTCCCACCAATAATAAATTTGTGCAATAAAAAATGTGTAGCTTTATGATATTAAATTAGATTAGTGCGGTAACAAACTAAATAACCCATAATTATAAATATATGCATTAAAAAAGAAAAATGAGAAGTTAGAAATTTCGAAAATAACCTCTTACGAAAATGCAGTGCAAGTAAGACTTGATGAATGTTTACTATGTTAGCAATGTTTATGAGTTCAGATAGTCGATCTTAACTTATTTTATCAGTTAATTAATTCCTCGTTTGCATACTATAGTATTGTGTGAAAGCTTAGCAAGCAAAGTACGTTTTCTCATTTCTTTATTAGTATTATTTCTTATATTCAATCAATTCCTAACTTTCTTCATCCAAAGTGTTATTAGTACGATTTCGTGTTAACTTAGTTTTTCCCCCTCTGTTTTTTTTCTCTCTTTAGCTGCAAGAGTCTCTCTCTAAAGCTGCAAAAGAATCAACCTAAAATATTATACAGAGAGAAAGAGTGTGTACAGGATAAGAGCATGCAACACACTTTTCCACTTTCAAGAAAACAGTAGTAGTAGTATTTGCAGAGAAGAAAAAAATACTAATAAAAATTGAATCTTTTTCATTTTTATCATCTTTTTTTTGAAAAGGGGTTTTTATTTCTAAGCTTAGAAAGAGAGGAATCAGAATGATGACCACTTTCATCGAAAGGTCGGTTTCTTTTGATGATAAAGAAAGTTTTTTTTTTTTTTAAACAAAGGTAATTGATAGCTAAAGACCCCTCATGCTTTGGTCCGCGTGCTTTGATGGAGAAATAAACTGACCCCTCTTGGATTTTTCTTTATATTCTTCCTTATAATTTGCAAAAATTGAAAAAAAAGAAGAAAGGAATTTGCTTTGATGGGGTGTTGATGGAGAGTAAGGCCCACTTAGATTGCAGAGAGAAAGACCCTTTTTGCAGGGTGGGTGTTTGTTCTTTGGTTTTGGATTATTTGGGCATGCTCTCTGTGTCCAATTAGATTGTTTTCTTGCATAATAACTTAGATTCTCTCTTTGGTCTTTTATTCTCCAAGAAAATGTTGTCATGTTCTGTAGTATGTTTTCATTCCTCTTAAGAATCATTCCCTTGACTTGGAATGTGGGTTGGCAGTTTTGTTAGTTTGAACTAAGAAAGATGTCATCTTGTTGACTTGCTGATTGGTGGGTTGTAGTGGGAGTTTTTTTGGAAAGATGGGATCTTTGGTTTTGGTTTTGGGGTTGATGTAAAGGAAATCACAGAGGTTTTTATGGGTTTTGTTGAAGAAAAGAACAAGCCAGGGAGTTTGGTTAGTGGAGCACATACTCTACTTGAGGAAATGAAATTGTTGAAGGAAATGCAGGATCATACTGGTTAGTTTCCTTGTGAATTCTTGGTTTTTTTCTTGTTTATTGCATAAACATGAATGCTTTGGTGTTTGGAGTTGTGTATGAGCTCAGCTCAGACTAGGCAAAATATAAAAATTGAATCTTGAAATTGACTATCTAGTTTTAATAGTTGTAAAAATTGAATCTTTACGTGGATTTTGTTGAATCTTGATGCAATATAGGAGGAGGAAGGAAGCATATTAGTTCTGAGTTGTGGCATGCTTGTGCTGGCCCACTTGTAACTTTGCCTCAGGTTGGAAGCCTTGTGTATTACTTCCCACAGGGGCACAGTGAACAGGTTTGATCTTTTTACTGTTATTGTTGTTTGGTACAACTACTTCTTTTCAAAATTGTCTGAATTTGAATCTGTTAGCATCGACTTTCGACGGAATTGTTCAATCGTAGTTCTTCAAACCCTTAATCTGAAGAAATTGATTTAACAGCTTGATGTGGTGCTTTGTGTGTGAATGGGAGAAAATAATGTACTAAGTACTTGATGTGCAAGTTTTATTTTTTTGAAGGTTTCCCACAGATTTATGAGTTTGTTTGTTATATCCAAGAAAATACTGTCTAATTCTGCTGGTTCAAACAAATGTTCCAGGAGAACTGTTTTGTTCTGAGTTCCTTTTCTTTTGTCCTATTAGAATGTTGAAGGGAATCAATACAAGAAGTTGTAAATCTGTATTTGTTGAATTTAAACTTGAATCAAGTTGTAGTTAATGGCTAAGAATATTTTATGCTGATTTCTTAGTAAAGCATTTCCCTTTCTTTTGTTTAAATAGCTAAGACTTCTTTCTATATAAGCAACTATGGATATCCTGGTAAATGTATTCCGGTAGTTTTGTTAGTGTAGTTAGGAAAACCAATGGCCATTTGCTCTGTCCTTTCACAGCTTTTTCTTTGTTGGTTGTTGAAATAAGACTATTTCCAAGAGAAGCTGATAAAAATCTAACTTGTTGCAACAGGTGGCGGTTTCCACAAATAGAACAGCAACTTCACAGATACCTAATTATCCAAATCTTGCTTCTCAGTTGTTGTGCCAAGTTCACAATGTTACCCTGCATGTATGTGCTTTTAAGATGATGCTTTTACTCCAATATAATATGCAGTTAGTCTGATATCATACCGTTGTTTGTTTGTCATGTCATTTACAGGCAGATAAGGAGACAGATGAAATCTATGCCCAAATGAGCCTCCAACCTGTGAATTCTGTAAGTTTTCTGATCTATTATTTGTACTAAAATTTTATACAGATGCTAATGTAATGATAGTATGCATGCTGAAATTCTTTCCTCATATGTGTTCTTGGTCAGGAGAAAGATGTCTTCCCCATTCCAGAGTTTGGGCTGAAGCCTAATAAGCATCCAACTGAGTTCTTTTGCAAAACTTTGACTGCCAGTGATACAAGCACACACGGTGGATTCTCTGTTCCTAGAAGAGCAGCAGAAAAGCTGTTCCCACCCTTGGTGAGACTTATGTTTTGTTGTATGAATTACATTTGCCAAAAGGGAGTACAAGAAGACTTAAAAGTTTCCCTGGCTTCTTGTGTTGTATTTACTTTCTCTTTTAGGATTATTCGATGCAACCTCCAACACAAGAGCTTGTTGTACGAGACTTGCATAATAATACTTGGACATTCCGTCACATATACCGCGGTGAGCATGCTGAAATTGAATTATACCAAATTCTAATCTCTTTTGTTTCGGTTTGTTTTGGTGGTTGCTTGTCTTTTCATGATTCACCTGGCTATCAGTTTAATGTTTATTCCACCTGTTTTGTCTTACTGTGTAGGGCAGCCAAAGCGACATCTTCTCACAACCGGATGGAGCATGTTTGTTGGAGCAAAACGCCTTAGAGCTGGTGACTCTGTTCTATTTATCAGGTATTGCAAAAACAAAGTAATGAAAGTTGCAGCTTCATGAATTATTCAATGTTGAGAATTATGTGCTTCTAAAATTTCAAACATTCTGATGGTAAGCAAGCAAGAGAGTATCCATTACGGTGCACTCACTGATTCATATTTTGAATTTTACTGCTGTAGGGATGAGAAGTCACAGTTATTGCTGGGAGTGAGGCGTGCTAACCGTCAGCAAACTTCATTGCCCTCTTCAGTTCTGTCTGCTGATAGTATGCATATTGGAGTACTTGCTGCTGCTGCCCATGCTGCTGCTAATAGAAGCACATTCACAATATTCTACAATCCTAGGTATGTCTAAAAATGCAGCTTCCATTTTCATACTTCACATAGCTGTGAGATTGCCTATAACTAGATGCTTATTTTCTACAGGGCATGCCCTTCAGAGTTTGTCATTCCTTTGGCCAAATATAGAAAATCTGTTTATAACACACAACTGTCTGTTGGTATGAGGTTTGGAATGATGTTTGAAACTGAGGAATCGGGTAAACGCAGGTAAACTTTCCCTGCTGGATTCGTGGGATCACTTGTTAAAATTAGATTCTGATAATCAATCTTATTCACTTCATTTGACTTTGAAGTCCTATTGTCCTCTTTTTCAGATATATGGGCACTATTAGCGGCATTAGTGATTTGGATCCACTGAGATGGCCTGGTTCCAAGTGGCGGTGTCTTCAGGTGATTAAAATGTTACACTAATTATAGCTAATTATCATGTTCTGCTGAATGTGAGCTGATTGGCCCTACACGGTTTTCTATCAATTTGACACGGCTTATATTAACAGGTAGAGTGGGATGAGCCTGGATGTGGAGACAAGCAGAATAGAGTTGGTCCATGGGAAGTTGAGACACCAGAAAGTCTCTTCATATTTCCTTCCCTGACTGCAGGCCTCAAACGACCTTACCAGTCTACCTTTTTGGGTAAGTTGATCCTTACTTCTTCCTCTCAGTTGATTTATTCAAATTTTCTGATAGTTTTAACTTTTGATTACAACAGGAGCACAAACTGAGTGGGACAGTTTGATGCAGCACCGCCCTTTCATGCGTGTTCCTGAAAATGTGTATGGGGATCTTCAAAGTTCGTCTATCTCAAACCTATGGTCGGAACAGCTAATGAAGATGCTGATAAGACCTCCTCCTGGCCTTACTGGTCTTCAATGCGGCGTTCCCACAGTACAAGACATTAAGGTTGCGCTACCTCAGGAAGCTAGGAATGTAACACAGCTAGCAGGAAACCAAAAACCTGAGCTAATTACTGTAGAAGCTACACCTGCACAAAGTGAAACAAATTCGGAAGTCATCCTTAATCAACCTGTTGGTGTTGTGAACTCTATTTCTTCACAGCAAGCAACTCTGCAGGCGAAGTCTCAACCTCCGGAAAAAGTAGAAACTGACATTATTGGAAAAAGTTCCGAGCCAAGAAAAGAAACTAGTAATTCATCAGTTAAGTTAGATCAGTTTCAGTGTAATGAAGACAAAGTGACTATCAAGCCTGCAAGTCCCCATGATCTTCCAACTGATGCGAGTGCGACAGCTTCCCACCATAACAGCTTTTCTCAATTACAAGCTAGTCCATGGCTCATTCCTCAACACCCTCAAATTGATTCTGCTGGTTCCAACAATATCCTTCAATGTCCCACTAATAATGAGTGGAATCTGTCCTCGTTCCAATCTGCTGCTGGATTGCTCAGATATCCTGTGTCGACCTCCACTTTGACAAAGCATGACAATTCTTTTATGTTGCCTGATACTATTGGTCATGGATTAGCTCCAATAGGCCAGGATTTGTGGGATCATCAGTTGAATGATGTTAAGTGCTTTTCCCAGGCAAACCTTCAGGTTCCACTAGACATAACTAACATGCAGTTCCTACCTGATTCTTATGGTTTTAAGGACCTGTCAGAGGAGAGCCATAACCAAAGTGATATATATAGTTGTCTTAACTTTGATAGCAACAGCGGGAGCACAGTGATTGATAATTCTGTTTCGAGCACAGTGTTAGATGAGTTCTGCAATTTGAAGCATACTGATTTCCAGAATCCTTCAGATTTTCTATTAGGCAACATCAGTTCTAGTCAAGATGTTCAATCTCAAATTACATCAGCCAGCCTGGCAGATTCTCAGAATTTCTCTGTACAAGAATTTGCTGACAACTCGGGTGGTGCATCATCAAGCAATGTAAATTTTGATGAATGTAATCTTTTGCAGAATAGCTCATGGCAGCAAGTCGCTCCACGTGTACGGACATATACAAAGGTAAGCAGTTTATAAGTAGTAGCTATGTGATATCAATCATGCTAGCAAAGATTTTCCTGAGTCGATAGATATTATGCTTATGTTGACTCTTTACTTTGAGTTATATGCGGTCTTCTTTGTCTCTTTAAGCTTATTTCATCACTTCGTTTTGAGAGTTCCCTCTGCATTTTCATTATATATCTGTTTATTTGCTGTGAAATGGTCACTTTTGTATTTCCGTGTTCTATATGTAATCTGACTGGATTTACCGGTGTACAGATTCAAAAGACTGGATCTGTAGGAAGATCAATTGATGTCTCCGGTTTTAAAAATTATGAAGAACTGCGGTCTGAAATTGAAAGAATGTTTGGACTTGAGGGGCTTCTGAATGACACTCGAGGCTCGAGCTGGAAGTTGGTATATGTGGATTTTGAGAATGATGTCCTCCTTGTTGGGGATGATCCTTGGGAGTAAGTTCTCTTTGACACAATCTCTCATATTCAGGTTGCAAAATGAAGCGCATACTATGCATTTTTAACTTTTGATCAATAACTTTACAATGCATTATCCAGAAACAAACTAGTATGATGTTCAACTAATATCTATTGAATGGTCTTGCAGGGAATTTGTTGGATGTGTTCGATGCATCAGAATTCTATCGCCTACTGAAGTCCAGCAAATGGGAGAGGAAGGAATGCAGCTACTGAACTCTGCTGGACTGCAAGGCATAAATTGCTCAACGTCAGAATTTCCAAACTGAGCTCAATACAAGTGATCTATGAGAGTTCACAGTGATTGATCACTAGAGTTGCATGGAGCAACATGTAATGTTGTTGAACAACATAAGAAAAAGATGATTCACTAGGTTTCTGTTATATTAGTGTTGTAATTTATGAGTGTTGACTCTGTAAGAAAACAGCTTTAGCATATTGAACTTTGCCTTCCACATATTAGAGTTGTTTTCAGCTGCATCTTGTTTGTCTTTAAAGGCTGTTTCTTAATGGAGAAAGTTGTTATGACTTAGAAATGAAAGTACAATCCGTTTGCATTAAGCTCTTGCTGTATGCAGGGTTCGGTGTAACACCCCGACTTTTCGAAACGTATAAATTGACTCGTATCTTCGTGGAAAGACCAGGAGGGTGGGTAATAAATTAAGAATGATGTGTTATGTGATATTTCAATTGTTCAAGTGTTGTATCTCAAGTTTTGAAGTTAGGTAAGTGGCAAAATAAAAGTTGGCGAAAGTTATCGTAAATTCCTTTTTAATGATTTGTCTGAAATTTGGGTCAAATGTCTCGGACGTTTGCTCCCAATCTTTTAAGAGTTATGGTGCCCACGACCTATGAAATCGAAGGTCTACGAGTCTAGTTTCCAACGCATCAACCCGTTTGTTCATACGACTTCAGAATGGAGAGATATTCGTGTTTTCGCAAGACTGCGCAAGCAGGCAGGTGAGGTGGGTCCCCTAGGTCGAGGGAACTTTATACATATCATATTCTTCGACTTTCCTTCATTTTCCTTAGTGAAGAACCAGAAAACTCACTTCTAGGACAAGCCAAGTTACTAATTTTTGTGACTTAAGTCCTTGACAAAAGTTGTTCTACGCGTTGAGCTCGTCAACATGGTATAATTTGTTTTATCGATTTTCTAGCATATCGTACTTTGGTGTGTGGACAGCAGGGGTTTGGGCATATTTTAAAGTTTTGAGGTATATTATAAACTTATTATCAAGGTAAGACCCTTCTTTCATCGACTCTAGCTTTTATAAGCAGCAAATAGCAATTTGCGACGGAAATACATATCTTTTATCGTATTGTCATGTATCTTTTATTTTTATGTGTTAATTATGGTCTTACCTTGTTGTAGTATCGAGAGGGTTATGAGTAAAAGTCGTTAGGCCACGTGAATTCAGCGAAAAAGGTATGTTAAGGCTATTCTCTTCTTACGGCATGTTTCCTTAAAGCTTAGGAGCAATGTAATAGAGTTGTTATCGTTGTTATATTTGTAGCCATTATTGTTGATTGTTGGCTGCTCGGGTGGATATAATCCTCTCTTATCGAAATTCTTATTCAGTAGTAGCGTCCCTATGTTAGACACGACTTAGAGGCTATTTGTATAGGTTGCTTATAACTAAATTGTTCACTTTTAGCTGTTGGATTGTTATTGTTGCCCTTTGGGCTATTGTGGTTAGCTGCAAGGATGTGATCCATGCCTAGAAGGGCTATGTTCTGTCGACAGGGCTATATTGACGCCTAGAAGGGCTATGAGTTGCCTACAGGGCAATATTGACACCTAGAAGGGCTATGAGTTGCCTACAGGGCAATATTGACGCCTACAAGGGCTATGAGTTGCCTACGGGGCCATGTTGTTGCCTAAGAGGGCTATGAGTTGCCTATATGCTATATTGATGCCTAAGAGAGCTATGTGCTGCCTATGGGGCTATACTATTGCCTAAGAGGGATATGTGAATGCCTACGGGGCTAAGGGACTACTGATAGGGGTATATAGACTGATTGACACCTTCTGGGCTTATGGGGGCCTGGGTAGGTGGTCTTGTGTGTTGTTTGTACCTGCCGAGCTTATGAGGGCTTGGTTAGGTTGTTGTTTTGTTATTTTTGATAAGTTTAGATTTAGGAGCATGTCACTATGCTTATCTTATTCTTGATTTATTTACCAGATTACTCCAGTATATTATGATACCTGCTCATAGTCTATTTTCTTTCATACTCTGTACATTATTTTGTACTGACTCCCCATTGCCTGGGGGCGCTGCATTCATGCGTGCAGGTGACAGACGACCCAGTAGACCTCCTCAGCAGTGGATTGACTTCTATCCGGTTGGCTAGCCCCTTTCCTCCGGAGCTGCCAGAGTTGGGAGGTTTGTTAGCTTTTGTTGTATATATTTTCATGGGTAGGCTGGGGCCCTGTCCCGCCAATCTTTACTACTCTTAGAGGCTTGCAGACTAGTATGTGGGGTTTATAGCTACGTTATGGTCATGCTGGCCTAGTTTGTTGGTTTGTTGAAGCTTGTTAGTTGTGTGATGCATTGTCTTGATATACTTGCTTTCAGTTTCGGTATAGAGATCATGGTGACCTCGACGGTCCAATCAGGACTTCTGTGCTAGTTGACTATTTCTTTATATGAACTCTTGGGAGTAGCTGTTTCTTTTATGGATCTGTTTACAGGGGCCTTGCCGGCCGAGGGTTTAATTTTAAGCCGAGATATACTTGTTTGTTTTCTTGACTGCGTGTGGCTGCCATGTGCTAGTAGCAAATGGTTCAGCAGGATCGGCTCAAGCCTGAGTTTTGGCATTAGGAGCCAGTTGCGCCCCTTGAATCTGGGGCGTGACATTCGGGAAGAGCCAGACTATAAATGATATATTGTATCAACCTTATCTTGCATTTTTGTAAGATGTTGATTTCATAGTTTGAGCTTGTGACCTCGTGATCACTTGACAATTTTTGTAAGACGTTAATATCACTTGCCTTGGCAATATATTGCATTGCATTAACTAAGTGCAAAATATTATGACACATGGCAAAAAAAAAACTTTTAATTTTTAATATGATATTCATATTGAAACTCGACCAAAGAACTAGTGTTACTTTCTAATCTTTGAATAAATATTCCCTCAATATTTTATTGTCTTTTGGGTGGCACAAAGAGCCACATAATCGAAATGTCTAAAAATCTTATTGATACGTGTCTTTTCTCTACAATTCCTTGATGCTTTGAACTTTCAATCTTCCACCGACGATAACCGGCAAAAGGGAAATCTGTCTATCGGACTTCAGTTAAGCTGAAATGGGTCAATCCTCATCGGCCGAGCAAGTGTCGCCGGAGCAACGGGAAGCAGAATCAATAGCTGCTTCAACTGGAGCTCTTCCTAATCTTCAGAAAGCTTTCTCTCTTCTTTCTGATCCTCAAACTCATTCCATCCCCATTCATTCCCTTCAGGTAATTCTTCTTCTTGTTCCGCTCGTAAAGTTTTACTCTTTTGCTCATCTTTGCTGAATTTGCATTTTGGTGACATTGTTTGAATTACCTACAGGTGGGGTTTTAGCAAAAGTTGAAGTTTTCTTGGAATTTATGGATTTCCCAAACTTTACCCTTTTGCTTATCTGTGCTCAATTTGCATTTTGGTGACTATTCTTGAATCACCCACAAATGGGGTTCTAGTAAAAACTGGAATTTTGATGGAATTTATGGATCTCCCATTTCAGTTTTTGAGTTATTTTTGGGTTGTGCTAAGATGTTTACATTTAAGAGACTTTTTTTGCATAAACCACAAGTGCTTTTGTAGCAAAAGTTGGAACTTTCATGAATTTTCTGTGTTTAGTTATTGTTTTTAGTTGTTTTGTGATTAATTTATGTTGTTGGTTACAGAAATGTTTTGGGTTCTCTATTGATGGATCAACAAACGAAGAGTCTGTAGTGCCAAAAGAATTTCCAGTTTTGATGAGTAATTTGAGTTCTTCAATAGTTGACTTGTTTTTCTTGTCTGAAAAGGGAGGTATCAGTTGGGTTGAGTTTCTAAAGGGCTATATAAAGTGTTCTGGAAGGACAGTTAGTTCAGCTTCACTTAATAGTTTGTTGAGGTTATTTGGGATGATATCTGCTAAGGCAGGTCTTCCGGAAAAACTACAGGTCGTTTCCGATGAGGATGATTGTAAAATCAGTGGATTTTTATTGCCTGTTGATGTTAAGATGCTTCTTTCTATGTGTTGGATTATGTGGTGGGACTCAAACAAGTTGAAGGCTTCGTCTAGTTTAGGTGATTCTGGTTTTCTAGATGTTACACATTTGGTTTTGTCAGCTATAGACTCTTGTGCCGAAGCTGATAAAAAAATGGATTTATGGGAGAACAGCATTTTAGATATGGATATACAACTTCCTGTTGCAAAGATTATAATGTGGGCTTTGAAGACGGTGCCAAGCCTCTCCGATTGCTTTGGAAAATTTGTCCACGCTAGACTGTTTTACGTAGCCGCTCACGAGGTACTCCCATTTTAAATTTAAAAATTCACGAATGTGTCTTGTATTGATTGATTCTTTTGATATCATAAAGGCAATGTGCATTAAGAAACTGAGTAAAGTAGGTGTTTCAATATGTCCTAAGGGTTTCACAAGACTAATTCTTGTGGGCAAAGAGAAAAATGTCATACTCCCTCCGTCTAAATTTATGTGGAAGTGTTTGATTGGGTGCAAAGTTTAAGAATAAAAAGGAACACTTTTGAAACTTGTGGTTCAAAATAAGTTATAGATATTTGTGCGATTATAAATCATCTTATTAGGGGTAAAATGAGAAGTTTAAATTTAAATTGCTACTAAATATAGAAAGGTGTCATCTTTTTGTGACGGACTAAAAAGGAAAGAGTCTCACATAAATTAAGACAATAGAGGGAGTAGTATATATCCTTAATGAAAGAACAATTACCCATGAGTGTCTTCAGTTTTCACCATGGAGTTTCTGCCCGTTAACATGCTTGATAAGCTAGTCTTTCTTAGAAGTGAGTTACTGAATATTTGCAATTGGTTTTGTTACCCAATGGCTACTAGTCAATACGAGTCTTCTGAAATAACAAGAGTA
Organism: Solanum piurae; assembly: GCA_029582685.1. Lineage (NCBI taxonomy): Eukaryota > Viridiplantae > Streptophyta > Magnoliopsida > Solanales > Solanaceae > Solanum > Solanum piurae. The sequence goes on along the minus strand of JAJOOO010000331.1, from coordinate 21,513 downwards.
ATTAGTTCTGTTATCAAAGGGTGCCATGTACTTGATGCTTCCCTTTGTTGAGGTAATGGTTAGATCTCTAAATTCAGTCAACAACAACAACATACTCAGTGAAATCCCACAAGTGTGGTCTAGGGAGGTTAGAATGTACGCAGACCTTACTACTACCTCGTGGAGGTAGAGAGGCTGTTTTCGAAAAACCCTCGGCTCAAGTGCAACAAATCCAGGTACAAAGAAGGAGACAGTGAAGAGAATACAACAAGTAATAAGGTAACAGTGCAAAGTCTACCAAAAACAACAATACAATAATGTGATAGTCGAAACATACTTAACAACAAACTAGGATACTATACAGATTTCTAAGTTCAGTCAGTTACAATATTTCTGCTGAGCTTTCAAGCCTTCCATATCTAATTGGAGAAATGATAAGTTTGTTTGCTGGTTGCAATGATTTAACTGGAGGAGTCTTCCATCTATGTTTACTACTTTGCTATTTAATGTCAATCATTTGTCCTCCTTTTTCAATTTTTGCATCTCTTGGTTGTTCTCACTGCTAGGTTCAGGACTTGGTGCTGGGTGGGTGGCAGAACAAAAAGAAAGAACGTGAACCATAGTCTTGAGGTCTACATTTGCTTTTATCTATATTTTACTAGGAGAAAAAACATACATCTAGTGCGAGTAGTTTTTCAATTTGTAAGTTGTTCTCTTTCATTAGATTACTTCTGTGCATGTTGTGCCTCATGTAGTTTTCTCGCATGCGAAGAGAACCTCTGTAATGTAGAATTGGCATGGATTTCACTGACTCCTTTTTTTGGGTACATATGTCTAGACATTTTTATGCACATCATAGCACTTTCGTGGTGCTCATCTGAACAAAATAGTTCACTTAAAACAACTACTACTATGCTTAAGTCCCAAACAAATTGGGGTCAGCTACATGAATTCTCATTTCTTCGTTTCTCATATCATCAACTACTACTACTCTTTATATGTTATATATTTTTGTCTTGCATCACTACCTTAAGGTCAACTCAATATTTCCCGTCTCCTGAAATGCCTAATTCTATCGGGTGTTTTGTAACATCTATTTATCACCTCTTTTTAATCTCTCAAGACTAATATGTCTTCCACTTTGGGACCATGTCTTTGATATAAAAAGACAATGGTAGAAGAATGGAGGGAAGAAAAACAAGTGAGCTATGAACCAACACACAGCACCTTTCTCATCTCTCAAGGTAATCTTTAAAGCTTGTTGCCCAGGTAGAACTCTAGTTTGAGTTTGACATCTTACAATAACCCATAACTGGATTTTTATTGGAGTTCAAGTGCTTCATATTCTGGCAGATTGTGTTATTGTCTTCTTGATAAAAGACGAAGATAAGCAGTTATGCAAGTTTCACAGTTGTTATTTGTTGCCCTTGATGCCATATTATATATGAACACTTACCGCACTGTGATCAAGAAATTGGAATTCTGCAATTACTAATTCTGAAGTTGAACTAATAGCAGGAAAAACTTGACCAAGCGGACCTTTTCTCGCATGATATTTCTGCAAAGGAAATGAGCGTTGGCCATCTCTTTAATTCTGGAAGGGCTTGGGCTATCTCACTTACATTGAGGGGCACTTTAAGTGATGAAATTTCAAAAGTATGCTTTCCAAGTGCTGCAGAGGAAGTAGATGATTACCTACTTTATCGGTTAGTACCTGGCTTAGGTCGACTATTAGTCGAACTCTGTGAATTTCTTGTATTACTTTCTATCTTTCTGAATTGATTTTCATTTTTCTCCCAACCTACAGGTCTTCCCTTCATGGAAAAGGTCTGAATAGATTCTGGTCAAATATTGAAGGATATAATGCTCCATTGCTAATTCTTATCTCTGCTCATGAGGCTAATAATGATGCAAGGAGATGGATTGTTGGTGCTCTCATTCATCAGGGATTAGAAAATCATGACACTTTCTATGGGACATCTGGTAGTTTATACTCCATCAGTCCAGTTTTTCATGTATTCACACCTTCAGGTAGTGTATCTGGTCTTACCAGCTCGGAGAGTTCTACATGAATGATGTGCCTAAGGCTAATATATGTTCTTTGACAGGAAAGGAGAAAAACTTTGTTTACAGCCACTTGCATGGAACCGCTAAATATGAAGCTCATCCGAAGCCTGTTGGACTTGCTTTTGGAGGATCCTCTGGCAATGAAAGAATATTTGTGGATGAAGATTTTGCTAAAGTTATAGTCCGTCATCATGCTTGTGACAAAACTTACCATCATGGTCCTCTTTACCCTGACCAGGTATAGTAGATGAGTCATTTAGATGCCTATATATGGCAGAGGTGTGAAAATACTTCGATTATCTATAAAAGACAGTTGCATAGGCTTCCTGCATATTGTTTGTTCCCCTTCATGCCTCTGTTAGTCAAACAAAGCTTTCATTCTTTGACCAGAAAGAAGCTGCTCTTGGCATTTAATTGATTTTATTTGTAACTGCAATAAATTTGCAAAACTAGCTTAGCGTCTGCAACACATGGATCCGGTAAAAACACAAATCAACATATCCACTCTTTCGTTTGCATACATTTGTTTAATATACTTGTGACTTGATTAGCATTAGCTACTAGCTTTTATTTCTTGTATAAGTACCAAGGAAAAATGTCTTTTGTGTAAATGGTAATACTTCAAATGCTGACCATTGCTCTTTAGAAGTTCTTGGTGTTTCTCTTCTGAAGTTCTCAATCATCTCAATGCCATATTCAGGGGTTCTTACCAGTCGAAGCTTTGATTATGGACGTGGAGGTATTGGGATTGGGAGGAAAAAGAGCTAGAGATATTCAATCATCGTACAAGAAGAGGGAAGAACTCTTTACTGAGCAAAGACGAAAGGTAATATGACTTCAGTGGACATTATTCATTGTTTCATCATCAAGTTATCAGCAGCATGATAAAGTAATTTTCTTCTTCTTAATATTGTCTGCAGGTTGACTTGAAGACATTTGGAAATTGGGAAGATTCCCCCGAGAAAATGATGATGGATATGGTTTCCGACCCTAACAGAGTTCGTCGAGAAGATCGATGAACTGATTCTTCCCAAGAAGAGATTTCACACGATCCAGAACTTTTATCTTAATGTATATATAAGGAAATGTTCGAGTTTTATATGCTACTTCACTTTGAATAAGATTTGTATGTTTGGGCTTCATCAGTCTGTATTTCACGCACTCTCTGTGATCTCTAGTGTCAAAAGTGAGTAAGTTTATGTAGTAAACAAACATATTGCATTTTATGTAAGATGTATACTAGATTTGAGATGCTCTGTTTGGTCAATATTATCCACCATCTATGATTTATGTACAATCCTAGATAAGACATTTGATAGTTATATTATAAGAGCATGTCTAGATTAATTTATCTCCTCCTCGCTTAATTGGAACAGTTTGCTTAAAGTAATAACTTGTTTTTCCAGAATATCAATTACTTTGAAACAAATATAACTTTGCCAGAAAATGCGTATACCACTGTTTACTTCAAAGACAGTATTAGAGTCGATTCCAAAATGAGATCAAACCTTTTGGAAGGGAATTTTATTCTTTTGCAAGGATAAAGGGTAGGAGAAATGAGGATGGGGAAGGCATTTCAAATTCTCACAATACAAAGGATAGCAAATTCATGATCTAGTACAAATCTAATATTCTTGTTGACATAAATGCAACAAAAAGCTAGCTTTGCCCCTATTTGAAGATTCATCTCTCCGGAATGTCATATAGCTGATCTAACGCTGAGAAAATGCACCGACGAGAAGCTAGGTGTGAGTAGCTTTGATTATTGCTTCTTCTCTTCTGCTTTCTTTGGCTGAAAATTTGTAGAGAAATACAGTTAGAAGACTAACCAAATGAATAATTAGGAATAACTAAGTTTTACATAGACAACACGCTTGTTGGTACAAGTAGCTAGTGATCTATCTCTCAACTAGCTATCAGTTTCAACAAGTTCTCAAACCTAAGCAGCACCAATGCAGAACAAGGTTGTGATCAACAACGAATAATTTCAAAGTTCTTGGGAGAACATTCTATGCACTAGAAATAATTTACTTGGAAAGGTAATTTTTTTCTGCAAAGGAAAAAGGATAAGAGAGTGATTCATGACTTATATCTCTGGGAAAAAAGAAATGCATATGATTCTAAATGTCCAGATCTCTTTCATATTCAAATCGAAGAAGAACAGTTTTTCCGGGACAAGCAGAACAGGGGGAAAAAGAAGTGAAAAAGAGAAGGGAACAAGAGGAATATAGGAAATTAAACACACTTTAGGCTAGTTTGTAGGGCATGTTGAAGACCTAAAAGCAATTGATAGGCTGTCTGAGCTTAATTTGGTGTCCATGTTTCATAGGTTCAACATCTAAAAGCACAGATCTCTAGCACTTCCGACTGCCTTTTCCTTCACAACTATTGTCTTCTACACGGTAACTTTCCCTTTTGGGAGGGAAACACCTCAGGTAACTTAGCCCTAATCAATCACTTTATGCACATAATAAAGAAGTTCATTTTATTACAAAGAAGTACTCCTAGACTACATTACCTTCCTAGACTAATAACTAGCAACTGATCTTGAAGCATACCAACACGAGTGACTCTTCAGTGGCAACCAAATCAGTATCAACTATCAACTACAAGAAATATATTCTTGCTCTTATCAATGGTCCGGTTAAAAACAGAAAGTTCCTCAAAGTCTCTTATACAATTAATCTTACATAATCTTTCCAAGGGTCTGATATCAAGCCACAAAGCTCCTCAAAACCACTACATTATCTGTAGAAAGTAATAAGTGAGACAAAAACTGCTTTATCGCAGCCCCTTTAATCACAACTCTGGACATCGTCTAGATTCCACTGATCTTTTTGGGATAACTGACTAAGGCAATTTTAGATCCATCAAACTGATGTCTTATGAAAACCTAAATGATACATATTGACAACTAGAAAGGCAAAAACCTTAAATGCATCTCCTTTCATGATATAAAGATCCCTTCTTTATGATAGTGGGCTACTCTCCGCATGATAAACATACCTTCAGCAATCTAAGAATTGTCTAGCGTATCATTTTTAAGAAACACACACACAAAGCCACATATTGGCATACAGAAGAGCTGGTAAATGCAACATTTAGCTTCTAATATCAAGGAGATGTGAAAGTATTTTGAGAATATTAGCTTGTTAACTTGATTAACTATTCACCAAAAAAATACTTATCAACTTGTTATTCTTTGTCCACAGATTATTATGGGAGGGATCTTAAAACATAGTCATATGCAAATAACTAGGTAAACTGATAGCCACTAACTATTACAAGAGAGCATCTTACTATTCTACTCAAGTTTATGCAAATTGGAAGGAATTCTTATTAGTTTTCATGTTTTAGTTGATAACAACAGGCAGTACAGATGCTAACAAACCCAGAAACATGGATTCGTTAAAGATTAGCAAACAAAAGTTCCAAGACTTTGAAATATAGATCATCAGATAAGAGTTCAATCAGGACGGGATATACAAAATAGCAAATAAGGGTGCCCCAGATTCAAAAGTACAGGACGAGCTACAATATAGTAACAATAATCATGAATGCAACACCTCTAGCACAACAACAGAGTTGTCATTTCATCATCCAATTTAGACAGTCCAGTTATAGAGGATCACAAACAAACTATATCATCCTTGGAGAAGCATATCTATACAGAGAGCTACAAATTTCAGAAAATTATAGAAAGATCATAATCTTCTCTCCCCCTCTTGAGGGCAGAGTTAGGGGTGCAAGCACTTGAAAATTACACTACATACACAAGGTCAAAATTATTTATTTTTGATTCATTTGGTTTCTTTGTGTGTTTACTTTTATATATTTTGAATCACCTTATTGAAAATCCCGACTCCACTACTGCATCCCCATTCCGAGCCCCAACCCGGGAACACAAACCAAACTAAAAGAAGAAACATAAGCAGGTCTAAAAGCTATACACTCAACATGTTCGACGATATGCCTCAACGAAATTACAACAAAAAATCACAATCACAAACCATCAATGGAAAAAGCAAAAAGCAATTACCTTTATTCCAAGAAATGGTTGTTTAAGCTCTTCATCAGGAATGATAACAGGCCATTTCTCACCAGCTTCACGAAACATCTGTTCAGTTTCAAGGTACTGACCTTTTTCAAGAATCATGGTACGGATATTCTGTGCCGGTGTAGTAGTAGCATCATAGGTCTGCTCGACTCCATTGACGAAAGTGACAGAGATTTGAGGTGGGTGGTCATCAGTGCGGCGCTTGACCTGAACTTGGCAACTTGGGTTTGATTCTTTGGCTTTAGGAGCATTACATTGAGCCAAAAACTCCATACATGAAGCTATGCGTGGATCTAAGGCATTGAATTCGATTTTCACCTTTGACAAGAATTTCAGCATCTTCTTCACTCTTTCTCCTCTTTTGGCTACACTGATTTCTGCTTCCCCTCTCTTTTGAGTTTTGAGTATATATTTGGATTTTATTTTTAAGTGGGCAATAAAAATTATTTCACATTTAATTTTTAAGTAATTATGCAAGTATAAAAAACTTTTTTTGGTAATTAAACAATTTTATTATTCCTTCCATTATAAGTTTATGCACCTTTCTATATTAGTAATGATCAATATATTACGTTATTCGAAGACAGTGTTAGCAACATTTAAAGATAATTTTACGCAAATCTTTAATTTCAAAGGTGTTTTGTTTGGTACATATTATTTTATAGAAAAGACTTTCATAATTTATTTTTATTTTTATTTTTATTCCGTAATAAAAAGAATGTTTCTTTCCTTTTCCAATAACTCCTTAATTTTAACTTTTTATATTCCAAGATTAGAGTGTGTTTTAATACATTCTATATATCTTTAGTTTAAGTAAGTAAAAGATTCAAAAAAATTCTTTACTTTCTAAAATTTGGCGTCAAAGCTAAAACTGAAGAAACAAATTGAAATGGAGGAGATATATCAATCAGGTTGAGCCATCATCCTTAATATATTGGTTAGCTTTGATAACCTTCTGTATCACCCAAGATGCCTTTCTAGATATTGCTTCTCATACTTATATACCATTTCCATCATATACATGTACCTTTTGAACCCACAGTTTATCCTGCTTCTTGCATAGTTCTCCAGCTGACTTACGTAAATTTGAAGGCAATTTTCACATAATATCAAATGAACTTAGATGCCATAGTGGGGGAGGGGGGGTTGACACCACCTTCAGCAGAAAGCAACTCTTCCAAACTTCTCATTAGCAGTCAGAAATACATCAGCCAGAAAAGCACACAATATAAAGATACACACAAAGGTGATGTAAAGGAAAAAGAAGAACAAGCATCTCAAACAAAATCCTTGAAAAAGAAAAGGGGGAGTTTGAGTAGGCATGAGAAAATAGTAAATTTACAAGAAAAATAACTCTTTCTACATTTCTCTTCACAAATAAATAATGGTCCAAGGCATAGCTTTGCTGTGGAGTTCCTAAGAGCAGATGACCAGCATCCAAAGGAATAGCCAATAAGCCACACCCGTCATATGCCATCTGTTAGTTGAGTCACAGAGGAACTCTACTCATCTCTGCCATTTCCTCTCTGAAAAACACACATCAGACACCAACAAAATATTACATATGAGAATTCCACAAAGTTCAGAATTGGAAGAAGAAGAAAAGAAAATTCAGCCCAGCAGTTAAAGAATCTTGGTGACCCACAATTGTCATCATAAATTATCAGTGAATTTTCATCCCTATGAAGCTTAATGCCTGTGCAAATTGCCAAAATTTGCACGAAAAAGCTCAAGGTTAAGAGGATCTCTAGGGGACACACATGCATGGTTTACAATCAACAATTTTGGTGTCGATGAAAGTAGTGTAGTTAAGTAGTCCAAATATAACATAGTAAGGTAGTTAAAAGAAACAAAGGTCAGAGTGCAAGGGGAAGAATAAATTTCAGCTGATCGACGTGTGAATAAACAGTGCTGCAATTGACATACATGCCGGATTCAAAAAGGAAGTTGATACCATTTGTTAGTGCTTAAAACACTAAGGTTTTTTACTCATCTATATCAGCACAGTGTTAATAGTTTTCAGGTGACTAGACTCTGGATATCATACTTGATCCTATCTCGATTCTATCATAGGGGGAACGGACGTACTAGGTAGGAATGAGTTGGAGTACCGGGTCATAACTCCACTCAGAAACTCAAGTTAGTTCTCATTGCAGTAACCAATAGTAATAGATTGTATGCAAGGCATCTGAAGGTTTAGAAAATACCCTGTGGAGATTGAGTTCCATTTCCTTTTGCACCCTGCTGTGCATTAGACAGAGACCGCTGGATACGAGGTGAACCTTGCCTACCATTTGAATCAGGGAGAGAATGTCTCTTTTTGATGTATTCATCTTTATTGTGGACATCTGGACTAGATCTTGGGGAGCTATTTGGGATAACTTTGGCTCTTGCAGATTCTGTTGCTTGCATGTAACTTGGGAGAGAACTGCTAGTACTGTTATCTCTAGCCTCCTGATCAGCTTGTCCAGCTTTTGTTGAACCAAACGAGTTTCGTCGCTTCTCATTTTTATGATCCTTAGATATTTGTTCCGAACTAGCTGTACCAGGAGCATGGTTTAACTTTGAAGGAGACTTTTTGCCAGCAGGTGCAGAACGGCGCTTGGGAATTGATCCACTTTTTTCACTTTTTATCTTCTTAGGATTCACTGACACTTGACTAGAAGGTGTCCCTTGGGATTCAGGGACAGTTATATGGCTCCTTGGAGATGCGTCTGGTGATGACTTGTATAGCCGATCCGTCTTAGCTTCTTGCTCTATTTGAATATTAACTGAATTGTTCTCTGGCTTCTGCTCTTTGGGTGATAGATCTGAACTGACCATAACATCTACATGCTTAGCATCAGCAGTAGGATCCTCTCTCCCTGCCTGAACATAGTCGGAGTGTGATGAGTCATTTGTACTATCATCTTCAATGTGAGGGTATCCATTGCTCTTATGATGGTCAGTTCCACCATTGGCAGGAAGTTCCTGCTCAAATACATGACCTCCGACTTCAGACCTATCTGGTGAATCCAGAGTAGAAGAAATAGAAAGCTCCGTGCCACATTCCGAACCACCAACTTGAGCTCTTGTACTATGAGGAACAGAATTTTCTGACGGAGCAGCTTCCCTTGCCCCAAATGAATGATCAGTGATAGTTGAAAACGTATCTTCACTAGATTCATCTTCAGTTTTATGATTGGGCAAACTAGACACTTTGGTTGATTTAGCTGCCAAAGTGAGTTCCTCAAACTTTGACTGAGCAGCAATAAATGCAGGATTACTTGCCTTTCTTGATCCATGTAAAATCTTTTTGCTCTCGGTCTCTGAAAGTTCAAGGGAATGTGTATCCTCTCTCTCAACTTCAGTCTTTGCAGGGAAAGAATTGGGCTCCATCTCAGGGAGAGCCCTGGCCTCCTTAAGTTGAGTAGGAATAGAACAGTCATCTCTTGAAGTTTTTTCATCAACATTCTGAGGCTGAGGAGGTAAAGTCGGTATGTCGGCTTGAAAATCTAAGCTGTCTGCATCATAAGTGATCAAATTATCATCACTTTCAGATGGCACTGCAGACAATGATGCCTCCTCACCCTCTCTGAAGTCCATTGACTCAGAATCAAGCTGAACTTTACTTTCCATAAGGTTACTGGGGTGCTCGGTAGGTTCATTCTCCTGCTGCTCGGCAGATAATTCTGACTGTGGTGACGGTTGATTTCCTGGTGATGCAACAGACATCCATCTCTCTAACCATTTCCAGGCAGAATCAGATTTGGAAGGGTCACACTTAATATTTATACTTTTGGTCCTTGGAGTTGATTCAAGGAGCTTGTACCAAAAGAGAAATAACAAATCAGTTTGGATGGGAAATGATACATATTTAAAAAAGAATATCGCATATTTCAGATCATATAGCGGAAAATGACTGATATATACCTGTCGAGCGAAGCTATTGCTCAGTAGCTTTGAAATAGAAATGTATGTGAACTCTGATTTTGTTCCTGAGTTCTCTTTTCCCTGAAAGAAAGAAACATCAGAGATGTGACTCCATCAGTTGAAAGGGCTCAACAACACCCATAAGGAGGGAGGTGGGGGGAGAGGGAAAAGAAAAAATGCCTCAAATGATAGCTAAGAGTGCCTCAGTGTCAAATCTAGGATTCCAAAGCGAGGGGACCAAAAACATTCAGATTTATGCTTGAGAAAGAAATATTGCCTATATAGTTTCATACTCTTGATCTTTCCAATACTTACTTTTAGCTTCTCCTTGATACTAGATCCTTCTGCAATGCGATTAGTGTGACGTGCTCGAACAAGAGTTTGCATTTTGACAATAGCTTGAACACATCGCAGAGTTCCTACAGCATGCCTGCGAACTAAATGTCCACGTACAGCAGCTTGCAATTTAGTTATATGCTTTTGCTTCAATTGAGCTCTTCGTGCCTAGGAGAAGAAACAATCAAATACAAATTAAATTTATATTGCCAAAAGCTTTAACCATAAAATGGTCAAATTAATTGAAAGAATAGATGACAAAATTGAGGTACCAGAAATGCTCTGACTGCAGTCTGGATAACAAGAGCATGTTCATCCGGGATGACAACAGCTTTACCATCATTGACTCTAGCTGTTACTGGCTCTGATTGTTTTGCATCCACCAAGTCTGAAAGCAGGAAGTTCTCTTCTGATGAGATGGGGGCCTTCTCATCTGAAGAGACGCTGGGCTTCTCATCTTCGGAGACCTCGAGCTTCACTTTTTCGGAGATCAAGGGCTTTTCATCCGCTAAGACTTTCACCAAGAGCTGGGGCTTCGCATCCGCGGAGACTTGGGGCTTCTCATCCACTGAGACCTGGGGCTTCTCATCTTCCAGAACCTGTGGCTTCTCATCCTCTGAGATCTGGGGGTTCTCATTTGCCAAGACCTGGGGCTTCTCGTCAGCCGACACCTGAGACTTCTCGACCGTTGAAAACTGGGGTTTCTCATCTGCCCATTGGACAACAGATGCCTTCTCTGGAATGGTGGAGTTAGAATGTGTTTGCAGATTGGCATTAGCAGCTTCTGGCCAGTCCTTGTTCCCAGATGGTGTTTCTGAAACTACTGTATTGCTTAATACACGATGCCTGGCAGATTTCTTGCGGAAACTCCATCCACGTTTGTCGCTTGAGCTTTTACTCTAAGAACATGTATCAAATAATTCATTCGACAAAGTATAAAGGAAATGGAACCGGCAAAAGAGAAACTCTGAAAAATTCCTAATAAGAATTGTGTAAGATATTTAACTGAACATCCAATATGATATAAAGTTGTATTGCAAGTAGCTGAGTTTAACACCCACCCACATGTATATCAATTTCTCTTTTTACCCATGAAGTATATATACAAAGAGGGAAACAATGGAAAGAGATCAATATCCTTTATTAGATCCATACTATAGACCACGAGGAACAAGACAGGACGATGTGCAGATTGTAGATTGAGCATTTCTGGAATCATGTAACACGCATACATAGATGAGTCATGATGCATATAGTAGGAATATCTGAAAATCAAGCTTCTTACTAAGAAAATTAATATGCCTAGAAGCTTCAGATGGGAAATGAATCCATTGACGACAAGATCTTCTTAATCATATCTGTTCATTTTTTGCACAAATGATGATTATTTTTCTGCCAACCTCTTAACCTCCAGAGACCATTGATAAGAAATGAAATCATGCACAAGCTTGTCTTCTTAATCATGTTTCGTCACATGTATGTCAGTGGATTGGTAATTGATTTGTTTTTCCATACTTAAGCATTCCACCAAACAGGTAGTAGGTAATGTGAAGTCTCATAGCTGGAATTATCAGCTCAACTTATATTACAAACCACACAGCAGCAAGACCATAATGATGTAAGAAGGAAGACAACATATATTTGGCATAAAGCATTTGGAAACAGCATTGGACTATCATGTTGACATCATCATAAAAAATTAACTTGACGTTGAATTATGACATACTCAACTTGAAATGATAACTAGATGTTATCTAAACTTACATGGTAAATTTGAAAACACATTACTAAGAACAAGTACAACTCAATTAATGAAACAAAATTTTGACAAACACTGAAAGACAAATATGGTATTTTTGCAATTGAGGCGACGTTGGTTAATTGACTGGTCCAGAAATTGAAACGTTTCACTAGCATTTACCTTAGGAAAACACATCCCTCATTGGCAGTCACAAATTGAATCAATTTTCTTTTCTACGTAAATTGTATCACTATTTTTTCATTCCCATCTAAACAAAAGAAATCCACTTACAATAGTGATCCAATTCATTTCCATTTCGAAACACATTGAATCCATACAGTACACTCACAGCTTCATGGTGTCAATGATTTTATACCAACTGACCAAAATCAAGCCTTTCCTTTGGAGTTGGCAATTATTTAACTAACAAACATGAACAATTGAACTATTTAATATCTCAGACACTCTCATTTAACTTTGATGTGCACACATCTAACAAGTTCTCAACCAAACCACAAATCAGTCCACATTTCACAATCTTACATTCCCTAATAGAGATCCAGTGACAAAATTCAAAACTTTCCTACATACCTTCCACAAAAAAAACTCCTTTATTCTAGAACCAAATCAGCTCAACTCCATCATCTCAAAAACTTATCAAATTGTAAAAACAAAAAACCCCCACAAAAGATCAAACTCCACAGTTTGATGGGTTGATCCAAGATTCACTTCAAAACCATTTTCTCACAAAAAAGATTCAATTTTTAACACACATTACCATCTTTGAAATGGATAAAAACAGAAAATACTAAATGAAAATTTGATCTGAGAAAAAGGGGTTGTAGATTTTTCACCTCAGGATGAGCTTCAAGTTCATCACGGTCAACAGAATCACTGCCACAAGCAATGATCTTTAAGCAAGAAGAAGCTGTAGATTTTCCCATTTTCTTCTTCTTCTTCTTCTTCTTTCACTCACTGATTGACCAGTCTTGTAAGTGTTGTAGTAGATATTCTATATTTGTTGGAAATTGTACCTCATGAGCTGATAATAATTTAAAAAAAAAAGAAAAAAAAAGTAAAAATAAAATAAAATTTAAGAACACGGACTTGAAACACTCTCCTAAAATCTAGCTAACTTTTGTATTTTGAGTTCCGTGGCTTCAGTTTTTCTTTTTTTACAGGTCCCAGTAATCTCTCTTTATATATTATAAAAGAAAATTAAAGAAAAAGATATCAATAATATATTTCCGTTGAGACTTGAAGACAAAAATTATCCTATTTTAAAATTAAAGTTCAGATCTGTTCTTCTCTTTTACTATTATCATTCGGTTTTATAATAATAACATAGTCAATATAGTCTCGTAGAATAAAATGAGAGTAATGTAAACGTATCTTACGAATAAAGTATACACAGACATTATTTTTACCTTAAAGATAAATAGGTTGTTTCTGATAGACTCTTGAATCAAGGAAAAATAGTTCAAATAATTCGAAAAAGTAACGAAAATATAAGAAATAATTATAGAAATTGAAAGATAAAAAAACTACAAAAATAATATTACGACTACTAAAATGATGAACGGACAATAAGATAACACATTATTACCTACAAATATTCTATCCTAATTTATGTCTTTCACATTCTTCTATCTAAGATCATATTTTCGATAAGCTGTTATACACTCATTAATGCTCAACTAAATTTAAATTCATGCCGCGAAATTCTACATTTTGAAGTAAAGTGCTTGCTATTCAAAGCAAGTTTGAACTCAAAATTTATAATTAAAATAAAAAAAAAAAATTATCACTCCATCATAATCCTCGTAAAATGCTTAATTGCCTTGGGCATTCCTTCTCTTTATTACTTTCATATCTATAACCTCTATTGAGTTGAAAATGACTTTTACTTTTATTACTATATTAAATACTTTAGTTCTGAAAGTAATCAATGTAGAATACAGTTGAGTAAATGAAAAAAGAAGACAAAAAGATAGCTTAATAAATGAAAACAATAAAAAATCTTTAATTACGCCAAAAGTATTTGAAAATTCAAAAGTTGTTCACCAATATCTTGTTCAACTAATAATCACAAGAAATGACATTAACTATCATCTATCTATTTATTATTATTTTCTACAAATGACTATTTTTTAATCTTTTAGCATAATATATTCTTTCATCTAATGACTTTTTAAGGTAGTTTTATCTTAGCTTTATCTTCTTTTTTCCCTTTTTATTGAATAAAGTACTTTCAAGATTTTACACTACAAAACAGATAAATATTTACGTGCACTGAATATTCATATTAAATTACATTAATTTCCTATAACTAAATTATATATATATATATATAAAAATTAATTTCAATTTTTTAGTGAAATACATGCTCAGACAAAAATTTAAGTTTTAAATATCATTTTATTTATTTTAATATCAATTCTTTTTAATCAAAATTTATAATCCAAAGAAGATAATGATGATTATAGTTGGTGTTGTGTATAACATCATTATATATAGTCGTTAATGTGACATTGACCAAAGATGGAATCAGTTAAACCAAAATCTTAATGATGGATTAGTGCAAAGTTAATCCATTAGTTAGGATGTTTTATCCAACACTGAAATCAAAACGAAACAATCGTAACACTAAAGAAAGGTATCTAATTATAGTTTAAGAAATTGATGACATTTGTGAATTGTGAGATGCAAAACATTATTCGTGATGGGACAGTTGAGATTCCTCTATCTCTAGATGTCTCGAATTTGAGTTTTGTGAATGAAAAAATCTTATCGAGAGTGACACTTTCAGAAATAGATTCTATGAAGCATAAATTTGAATTTGATAATATTTTAATATGAACATCGAATATAGGGTGAAACTAAAGAAATGTGGTGAGTACAACTCCCAATTAGTGGACCATTTCACATGAAGTGGTCCTTGACTCATTTGGTTTCTTGTTGATGCTAAAAAAGCTAATGATAATTTTGAACATTACAATCAGTGGCGGATTCAGGATTTTCGTTTAGGGGGTTTGAAAAATAAAAGTATAAACGTGTAAATAAGCCTTTAGAAATGGGACCTTGAATTCTTTTGGGTTTAAAACCACACTTTTAGCACGTTTTATAAAATAAAAAATAAAAATAAAAACTTGAAAAACAGAACTGAAAATAAAATAAAAAACACTAAAAAAAACTGAATTTCGTTCAGGGGTTCGAAAAATAAAAGTATAAACGTGTAAATAAGCCTTTAGAAATGGGACCTTGAATTCTTTTGGGTTTAAAACCACACTTTTAGCACGCTTTATTTTTAAAAAAACCTAAACAAAACTTGAAAAACAGAACTGAAAAACAAACAAACTGAAACTTAAAAAGAATAAAATAAAACGCTTTTACAAGCGTAATATTAGAGGACTTGCCACTGCGCCATCAATTTTTTCTTGTTATTGAGGGGGTTCAAAATATATATATCTACAGAAATACAAAAAATTTACCTTATATACACTGTAATTTTTTGCCGTAGAGATTCGGGTGAACCCCGTAGAATCCACGTGGATCCGCCCCTGAATTTACAACGTTATTTTTATAGAAAATAACAAAAATGGTCCTTATATTTAAGGTAAGCCTAAGCTAAATCCTTAAATATATTTTCATTTTCCAAACTTATTAAAATGCATATCTTTTTAGTTTTACAAATATTTTATAATGCTCTAAGGGTCGGATCGTAAGAATTTTTTATAGTCAGTTTTACCCTACATATTTACGAGAGGTTACATCAGTTATCGTATTTTTCTTTTACACGCCTCTTAAAAAAATTTAGAAGAAATTTTTTTCTAAATTTTTTTAAAACTATTTTAATCTTATTTATATATTAAGATATAATCGTTGTTTATTAAATATTTACTTTATGTATCGTGTTTCTCTTTTACGAGCTTCTTATATCTTGAACTTTTAAAATAATAAATAATTTTAATTTTTTTTTTTTTTAAATCACGACAAATAATCTGAGACGGACGTATATAAGAGGGAACATAAAATTTAATAGTAGCGGTGGCCGGCGGTGATACCGTTAGAATCTCAGGCTGTAAGAATATTTTATGACAAAAAGGTTCGAATGTATTTTACTGCAACACCAAATACGAGGATTCTTTATTGTTTTTCTCAAATATTTCAAAATGACGTTAATTTTTATTTTATTACTTTGAAGTTTATAATATATTAAAATATTTGATGGTTTCGAAATAAGAAGCATCCTATTTAAAAAAGATATCTTACAACTTTCATTAATGAAACATTAATTAAGTACCAACGTAAGTTATGATGCAGTGGTACAATTATTTCACACTTAATAAAAGATCTCAAATTTGAGCTCTCGTAGATTCTTTCATGTTGATTAACTTTTGAGGTTGAATTATGTTTCCGTTAAACGAGTTGTTGACAGGTGTTGTGTCCTCATTGGGCAAGTGTTTTCGGATTGGTTACCCGACACATGCGGAGCACATGAGAAGAACCCCCGACCCGTTTTCTTACAACTGACAGCGCATGCCAATCGGTGAGTTTATTTTTATTTTTATAATTATTTTTAATATATTTTGCATGTGAGATTCAAATAATTTACATGGACTACACATGTTGATGAGATTTATTTAATCAAAATGATTAACGGATAATTAACATAAAAAAATACGTATTGGCTTATCGATACACCAATAAACACAAGTTTCGTGAGTTGTAATTTATAGATTACTCAGTTTAATACGTAAATTTTTTATAATAATTAAATATATATACTCGATCTCTTCGATTTTATATTATTTGATTCTAGTGACGGAGTCAAAATTTTCAATAAAAGGGATCAAAAGTAAACATACAAACTCGTTGAACGGGGTTCGAGATCTACTATAAACATAAAAATAATTTTAATCATGTATAATAATATTTTCCGTCGAAAGAGATTTGAATGAACCCCTAACCACAAATTGGTTCCGATTATACTTGAGTCATATTGACTTGACACAACTCTTAAGAAACTTTTTAATAGAGGTCTATTCAATTAAACTAATCGTAATGATATTTTGAAACTCTAAGAATTAGATTACTAGTCCTTTATGTAGTTATTTAATATTAGGGATAGAAAGAAAAAATATAAGAAAATCTCTTAATTTTTTAATTTAGATAAGTAAAATAAAATGTCTAGTTTTAATATAAAAGTCAAATAATATGAAATAAGTAAGCAGTAAATGAAAAATTATACTAATTAATTTTTTTTCAAACTAGAAAAATGTCATCTATTAATAATTAAACTCCCAATTCACGTTCTGTTGTACATTAAACACGTAATATATTTGACTTTTTTGTCTGTAAGTTTAAATAAAAAAGGAAAGGGAAAAGAAAATACACCCCAAAATGTGATTGACTATAATTATTTTGTTCTTAACTAGTTTATCCTCAATTTTTTTTTAAACTTTTAAGTACATAATGTATTAATTTTAGAAAATAATAAAACAATTATTAAGTTTAGACAGAGACTTCTACATTAAAGATCCAATTAGAATAATCCAATAAAATATAGCAAAAAAATCACCTAATAGATTATGCTGTCTCATTTTTCCCTACACCTAAGTTTAGTGTAAAAGCATAATCTTTTTCAGAAATAATTATTTTTAGGCAAGACAATAAAGTAACTTGTCTTTTTGTCACCAAATGGATGAGGCTAATTGATGACAACAATTAGTAGTTAAGAATATTGATCATAGAACATGCTTCAACTAAAACGATTAGTTAGTTTCTGAGGTGAGAATTTTCGAAAAGTCATATAAAAGATAACGTTATATTTTCTCAGTTGATATGAGTTATGTAATACTACTGCCCCATCACATCCAGTCAACCCAGGTTAATTGGAGGATCGATAAACATAGTGGGTGGGGGTGAGTCCAACATTAGATAAATCAAGATTATTGATGAGTCTAGTTGTGCTTCCATGTTAAGAAAAAGAATCTTAGACATAAAATAACCTAAAAGCTACTTTATGAGATAAAAATTGTCCAAGATCACATAAAAGAGCAACCGTTCATTCCCTTAATTAATGTGAAACTAACAAATTATATATACAAGGAACAAATTAAGTCATATATACAAGGTCATAGTACAAGACAACGGTCTATTGAAAACAACCTCTTTACCTTTGAGAAAGTAAGAGTAATGCCTACGTACACTTTACCCTCTTGAGATCCTATTTATAGAATTACACTAAGTTTATAATAGTTGTCATTGTTGTTGTAAGGTATCAAAGTATATCAAACCTTTCTATAACAATCATTCTCTAAACGAACATTTCACTATAACAATCAAGATTTCTTTGGAATCAATCTTTCATAATATGTTATATTATGTGTTCTTTATAACAATATTTTACTCTAACCACCAAAAAAACATCCGA
Source organism: Solanum piurae (assembly GCA_029582685.1). Classification (NCBI taxonomy): domain Eukaryota; kingdom Viridiplantae; phylum Streptophyta; class Magnoliopsida; order Solanales; family Solanaceae; genus Solanum; species Solanum piurae. The sequence continues at coordinate 2,985 of JAJOOO010000331.1, read as the reverse complement.
ACAAACAACATTGGATTTGATAAAGGGAAGGACCAAGTAAAAAATAATGGATGTGTGGGGTTCAAATCCTACCAAAGATTCCTCATTTATTCTACCTTCTCCTCCATTATTAACAAACACACCTCATATAATAAAATAAAAAAATCAAGATTTAGTTTTTTCTTGATTGTTCCTTCAAGATTTTAATTAGGTTTAGTGATATTTTCAGGTCCCATTCACCTTATATAGCAAACTACTATGGAATTGACTAAAGATTCTAAGGGAAAAATTGAAGCTTACTTTGAAAGCATAAATTTCATTATTACAATTTCACAAACTTACTTTAAAGTTGAGAAACAAAAGAGGGCAAGTGGCACTTAGGTACAACAATAGAAGACAAAGTTTCCACACACAAAAATGCAACTTTTTACTTGTATAAAAATGGGTGGTGGGACCTTAGGCACATGGAGAAAAGTTCCAATCATTAGACTTACACAAATGTGACCTAACCCTTCTCATTCTTCTTTAGTCCTTCACACTTGGTGCTCTGTAAAATCATCATTATAGGAAAAACACTATGTTACCAAGAGAAGAATAACCCCACAAACCTTTTTCATAATGGTTTTTTGTACACCTACAAGTTGATGAAATCAACAAGTAGGTTTACATAGTATAACAAATAACAAGAGGCTATCATGAAACTCGAACTTTTAAGCAAATCATCTTTGCACAGAAGTCATGCTAATCTTTTATGCATCATTTCATGATCCTAGTTTTTACTCACCAACACCCCCACCTCCACCCCCGAGGGAGAGGGGGAAGGTTACTAAGTACTTACTAGTAGAACTATTGACTTAGATCTAAGATTTAGACAAAAACTTAAATTCCCTTCATTTTCTTTTCTATATTAGGCCCCCACCTTTGCTCCCTACAAAGGGAAAAGTCACCTCTAGCTTTCCATAAATGAAAGCAACAAGACATTTGTCTAGTAGTTGCTATCTATTCCATGCTTGACTTTACAAGCAACCACAATTAAAACTGTAGGGACCAAAACACACACAACAACATAATTATACACTAAACTGTACTCATTGGAATCACTTCAACTTGCATTACAAGAATTCCTCAGAACTCTAAGAAAAAAGAACATTTTCTGTTTTCTGGTTCTTTTAGCTCATAGACAAACTATCTATTGTCTCTCCAAGTAGACTCCAAATATGCTTACGATATAATAGGAAGATAAATCAATAATATTCCCAACTTGTTAGGGACTCGGCATGATCGTTGTGTAAGTCACTATCATTGATCATCAACAAGGCTAGAACGAAACGTTAAAATGATCAACTACAACAAAACATTCTGATTAATACTTCATTTACACAGCAATATTACTAATCAGCATAGATTTTCAGAACAAATGTGTTTCAGTTGCACCACAAATTAGCAACAAAAATAGACATCAGAGTACACTGGGCAGAATAGGTTTTTCCTTTCATTTCCCCTGTTTCCGCTCCTCACCAAAAATGAGCTTGACCAGGTACAAACTTGGACAAACGCCTGTCTTTTCGGTCAGTGCTCTATGTCAATATGGGTTACAAGTTATGCAAATGCTTTACACTTGCTAAATTTTCAGAATGTTAAGTGGAGTTAATGACGAAAATGAATTACTTTGTTAAAGTGCAACTAATTAGCCAATGGAGAATAAAGATACATTCCATCATATTGAGAAGCCTTACATTTTGACCAGGAAAGCTGTACTCTTACGATTTCCTCGGCCGACCCCTTTTCCCTGTCGATACTTTCCCTTCAGGTGGGGAGCTTTTGTTTGCTGCTGGAGGCCGACCCCTTCCACGACCAGCGCCCTTTTTAGCAGCTGTAGCTTTGCCAGCAGCCTTTCCTCGACCCCTGCCGGAAGACTTGGCCCGCCCATTCGATTGTTCCTCATAGTCATCACTTTCATCATCACTATTTTGCTCCTCCTCATCTTCAGATTCAGATACATCTTTTGACTTCTTCCGTTTATTTGACTTTGCAGGCGCCTTAGCAGATGCCTTTTTGGGAGCCTTTTGAGAAACTGGAGATTCACTCACAGGTTCTGCCCCCACTGCAGCAAAACAATTTGCAACTATAGTAAGAAAGATAAATGATTGTAAAATAAATAGGGCTGCATGCCAACTATCTCCTCAGTTCAACAAGAGAAATATAACCTTTCACCTGGCATGTCTGTGTTAACAAATGACCAAAACAACACCTAAACTTGCTGACAAATTGAGCACAAGGATTTCGACGAAACAATTCGGAAAAATTTGACACAATTTGTTATATATTATTCCAATTTTAAGATTTGTCTTTTAAGAGAAATTAAGGCTGTTTTAACACTAGAGAATTTGCAAATCTCTACACTTATCCTACACCGAAATAATAAGTCTCTGACCACAATATAAAAGAAAAATCCTAATAAACAACCAAACATAAGAAACAACAACTAAGTGACTAATCCAAACTAGTTGGTATCAACACTAAGATTCCTATTCTTTCATGCAATTAGTTATTAGGCAAGTTAACACTGATTTTGCTAAATTGTAAATCTTTTTAAAAAAAATCAAACACATGTGATTTCAAGTCTAGCTCATTCTGTTGCCCTAGCCTCCGCCACTCCCCACCCCCTTACCCCTAGAAACTTCCGGCGACAATGGCACCTAAGAAGGAAAAGGCTCCTCCACCGTCTTCCAAGCCCGCCAAGTCTGGTGGTGGCAAGCAGAAGAAGAAGAAGTGGAGCAAGGGAAAGCAAAAGGAGAAGGTGAACAACATGGTTTTGTTCGATAAGGGTACTTACAACAAGCTTATCACTGAAGCACCCAAGTATAAGCTTATCACTCCTTCAGTCCTCTCTGACCGTTTGAGGATTAGTGGATCCCTTGCCAGGAAGGCAATCAGGGAATTGATGGCGAAAGGTTTGATCAGGATGGTGTCTGCTCATGCTAGCCAGCAGATTTACACCCGGGC
>JAJOOO010000330.1:0-72988 GCA_029582685.1 Solanum piurae | reverse complement strand
AAATATTTATTGTAATCCTTATTAGTGTCATGCACATACTAAATTTCAAGTATGAATATTTAAGAGGAAAGACTATTGGTGACATTTTTTGTATTGATATTTTTTTTAAATTTTGTTGGTTAAATTTGTTTACAAAATTGAGTGAAGTAAATAATAATACAACTTATTAAATGTCACTTTCTCCCTTTATTTAAACTTTGAATGCATTTTGAAATGTTTCAATAATATCTGGTCATTTTGATCTCAAAAATACAAGTAACTCTATGAAAATCTTTATTAATCATTTAATAGCACTTGTCCTATGCTCTTTAAATTATAATTATTTACTAAAAAGCTTTAATTTAGTAATATTAATTCTAATTTACAACATTGTATACTATATATACAATACGCACGTGCAACGCACGGGCCGTGAAACTAGTATAACTTAAATGTTTAAACTCTTAGAACACTTGATTTTTGGAATACTATTTTTATAAATTATCTAGGACCCAAGTATAGGAACTAAGTAAATCACCTTAAACTTTTTATGAATATCTGCAAGGTTAGGTTATCTTTCTAAAATTTGAGTTAACTTTTCAAGCTTATTTGGAAGAGCATATGAGGTTCCATGAGATGGTTACATATCATACAAAAGTTATTAAGGGGTTATGAGAACAAGACTAAAAATGGTCCAAGATTGGAAACATGACAACGGTAACATATAGGGGTTATAAATCCATGATATGCATTCTACTCCTGAGCTATAATCGGGAAGTATGGGGACTATTGCCTATATTTATACGTATGAGACACCGATGGCCACAGGTTGGTGGATATGATGTCGGTTAGCTACCGGGAAACACCACCGTTGTTAGAATTTTGTTTGGTATGTCATGACTTTGCATATATATATATATGTATTCATGGCGTACGATTATACGAGCATACCATGCATATTTAAATAGTAGGAGGCCAAATGTAGGCCAAGGAGATTACCAGTAGAGTGTCAACTTGTTCGGCGAGTCTGTCTACTTAATTTCGGTTTTGTTTTAGTTGTTTGTGTAATAAAACAGGAAGTATGAGTGTGAATGGCAGCTATGGCAGTCAAGTAGGCCATCAAGATGACATCGGAAATCTCAACGATGTCAACGAGCCTCATGCTAATGACCCCCATCTCATGGGAGGTATTGATGCCATTCTCTTGCCCCTAGTCGAAGGGAATATGGTGTTCCACATCACAAGTACTATGTTGCAACACTTGCAACTAAAAGGGATTTTCAGTGGTTTGGCTCATGAGGATCCCCATGAGCACATTAGAAACTTCGTGGATGTATGCGGACCATTCTCCTTCAAGAATATCTCCCAAGAATCGGTCTGGTTGAGGTTATTCTCATTCTCTTTGATGGGAAAGCGTGCAAGTGGCTAGCTAAATTTCCACGCAAATCAATCACTTCATGGGAGGAGTTGGTTACCACATTTCAAGTGCGATATTTTCCTCCCTCAAAGATGGTGACTCTTCGGGACAGCATTCAGAGCTTCAAGCGTCTAGAAGGTGAGCCAATTCATGAAACTTGGTTGCGATTCAAAAAGTTGGTGCTTCAATGCCCAACAACCCATGACTTGCCTAATAACGTGTTTCTGCAGTATTTTTACCGGAGTCTTGACTCGATAAATAAGAGTGTTGTTGACCAACATTCTCTGGGAGGTTTGATGCAACAACCTTATGTGATAGCAGCTCAGCTCTTGGATGGCATGACAACCATAAACAGGGTGTGGTATACTCAGAAGACTATGTCTCCCCTCTCACGTTCAAGTTGACTAAGGAACAGATGGAGAAGGACCAAGAGAAGGACCAGAACATGGCCAAGATCATGACCCAACTTGACATTTTATCTAAAAAAGTCATGGGAGTTGGTGCTCGAAGTTTCAATGCCGTGGGTGTTGGGTGTACTAATCCAGATGAGTCAAAGTTTGAGGCCTTGTATAATGAAGAGGTAAATTTCCAAGCCAACCAAGGTGGTGGTTATCGTTCAAACTACCCGACGCAGGGTGGTAACCAAGATTGGAGTAGGGATGAAGGTTGGAAAGATTGAGATCGTGAATGGAGGGACAGTAATCCAAATTGGAAGGATGGGGAAAGGATAGGTATGTGCCTCCCCACGAGCGCCAAAAGCCAAAGGATTCGGAAGGTGGTTGGTTTAAGGATATGCTTTATCGTATCCTCAATAAAGTTGAGGGGTCGGATAATATCTTGAAAGAGATGAAAGAAGATGTGTCGACTCTTAGCCAGACCGTTACCTCCCATTCAGTTACGATCAAGCAGTTGGAGACCCAAATGGGTCATATCTCATCTCATTTGAACTCGAGACAGCAAGGGGGTTTTCCTAGTGATACTATGGCTAACCCCAAGAATGAGGTTTAAGTGTGGACTTACGCCATGTCGCGAAGTTAACTAAGGCGCTGCTTGGGAGGCAACCCAAGACTCCTTATTGCTTTCATTTTTATTTTGGTGAATAATGGTGTGTTGAATGTGCAGGACAATGGGTGGGAAGTTTTGAAAAATGTAGAGTGTCAAGCTAAATGTCCAGTCGGCATATCACTGAAGAGGTCAGCGACCCCAACCCAGACTGCTGTTGAACTCAAGAAAATTTTACATTGGAGTTTATAAAACTCGGCGAGCCCAAGAAATTATTGGTGAGTCGCCAACCAGGTCGGTGATCGCGATCTATACCGCCGTTTGGACACCCAAATCAACTGAGGGCTCTGTAAAACTCAGTGAGGTCACTAACCATTTGGCGTTTCACCAAGTAGGTCGGCGAGCATGAATAAAGTCGCCGAATGGGCAAGAATTGGACGGTTTTTATAAGGCCCAAGGTTTAAATTTTCAAACTCTTCACTTTCCCTCACTTTAAATCTTCACAAACTCACACATGCACCTTAGTTTATATATTGTCGCATTTATAGAAGTATGTTTGCTATTGATTGGTTCTTAGAGTTGGATTACATTGTCTCCTAGCATTTCAATCTTATCTTAATCGGCATAAAAGGTTGGTTTTCTGAACCCCGAGTTCATTTTTATCGAAATTATACTCATTTGCAACATTATTATCTTGATTGTCATGTGTTGGACCTCTCTGATAGGGTTAGAATGTTTAAATGTCTGTTTTAAATTTGATAATATTGCCCGTAATCTTTTGAATGTTGAAATCCTATACTTTTGCAATGAATTAATATGTGTGGTGTTGTGCTTGCACGTTGTTTAGTTTGGTCAGGAGAAGTCTGAATATCCCGGGGTAATGGGTTCTATGGGTCTAATTTTAATTTGAGTTGTGCATGTTTTGATTTTGTTTTTGGGGGTTGTGGGGTTGAATTCGAGAAGTTGGGTTGAAAGTAGGCACGTTGGGTCTTTTGGTGAGCTGGGTCGAGCTCACCGAACTACTCGGTGGTTCGCAAAAGTTCCCCATCTCGCTGTTAATTTCTTGCTAAATGTGTTGTCGAGGCACTGTAACTTTCGGTGAGAAGCCTGAGGTCACTGAAGGCACTCGATGTCTCGCTGAAAGACTTCTTGATTGCCTTTTGTCTGCACCCTTGTACCCTGTTTACACTGTAACTTTCAGCGGGTTCACCCTTGCTCGCCGAAATCTATCGACGATTCACCGAAAGGCCTTTCCCATCGCCAACTTGCCATGGCTTTAAAGCCAATCCTTTCGGTGAACCCGATCTAGCTCGTCAAAGCGATTCGGCGACTCGCCAACTTGTTCGGTGAGTCTGTCTGCAACTAATTTTCTGTGCTTTTGTTTGAAAATTTTCTTATCTTTCTCTCGATGCTTTGCAGACATGGCTAGACCAAAAGTTGCTGGGAGAATCATGCCACCCCGGAAGATAAGAGCATGGAATTTCAAAATAAATGAAGGGATGTCAAATCCTCCCAAGAAGGTAAGACAAGAACCTCCACCTGGAGATAAAGGCAAGGGTAAGAGGCCAAATTCTTACTGGGAGACTACTCCCCGAGGCCCCTTTATTCCTTCATGGGCCCAGGGATTCTATGCAGCTGTGCGAAACTTTTTGGTGGATACACCCGTCGCAGCTCTTGGTGGCTCTGGTACTACGGTTCCTCCTAAGGTGACCCCGGACACTGATGCCCAGATAGATGAAGCGACTACGTAGACAGGACCCCCCTTTCCGCCCTCTCTGTCTTACTTCATTTCACTTTTGGCTATTCTTTGTTTGCATTTGAGGAAAAATGCATTTATTTGTGGTGGGGTGAGGCCCACCTTTTGTGTGACTTTTTGTGAATAGTGTTGTTTTTTTTTATACATTTGGGTTTTTGAGCTAAAATTGTGTTGTACACTGCTTTTTGTGGAAAGTTTGAGCTTGTGGCTCCGTATTTTTAATTATAAATGATTTTTGACTCTTCTGGAAAAAATTTGCCACCTCATGTTTGTATTGAATGTGTTTGTTCTTGTGCAAATTTGAGTATCAGTTTTGATCAATATCGATGACTTGAATAGTGCTCATAATCGAACAAAAATGAATGTGCGGATACGATGAGGCCAAATGAAGTTGCATAGCCAATATGTGAACTCTTTGCATCTCGTTGTGACTAGCCAAGTATCCAATTGAGTCTCTTGTGATGAACATTGCACACTAGCAAAAGTGTGGAGTCTTGTTTGACTTTGGTGTCAATGCCTTTTGTGATGAGCTTACCGTGAACCATGTGTGATGGCACCTAGAATTTTCCTCGTTGGTTCGGCTGACTAAGTGATGTGAACTCTTGATATGATCTTAGGCAACTTTAAAGGGTGTGAAATAATTTGACATTATACATCCTTTTGTGGCCTACCTTGTGAGTGTGTGAACCCCTTTTGAGCACCCTTTGAGCCCTGACCTTTTCTTGGAAGAAACTTGATAACATTGTGACCTTTGATTGATCCATTACCCATAATCCTCATGATTTGTGGTTTGTTTAAATAGACAACTTAGGCCAAAATCCTAAGTTGGGGGTGTGGTGTAAAGAGAACGTAAATCAAGACGTACAAGAAATTTCCTTTTTACCCATGTTTTGAGAAAAAATGAAACCCCTCCATACAATAAAAAAGAAGAAGAAAAGAATGGAAAAGAAAAAAAATGAAAATTTTGTGGAATAAAGTTGTGAAAATACAAAAAGAAATGGGGTTTCCAGCAGTCCATGGAAAGTGAATAATGGGATGACTTGTAAGCACGAATGAAAAATGATGAAGAAAAGGAAAGAAAGTGTTGTTCACACCATGTTTCATGAGGACTATAGAATGACCATACATTTGCACTCAGCCCCGTTACAAGCCTTGAAAAGACCTTTTTGATCTTGAGTGAGCTGAAACAAATGTTGGTTGGAAAATACGAGCAAACCTATGGGTGAAATCATATGTTGTGTTCATCTTTGTGAGTGTGAGCGTTGCATTTGATTCCGGAACTTTAAATTGTTGAACCATTGTGTGTGAATATGGAATCATTCTTTGTGTGAGGCATTTGATTTCCTTTGTTGAGCTTGAACTTGCATTTGAAGCAAGTATTGTGAGCTTGAGATTCTTTGATAATGGTGAGTCACAATTGGAAACTTTGAGTGCACATTTGATCCTTGCATGAGTAAGTTGAGTCTTTTTGTGTGCATTCATGATTGAGTCTTGTGTAGCACTGTTTGAGACATCCTTTTTGAACTACTGAACTTGAGTTTTACTTGAGCACAAGCAAAAGTTTAAGTTGGGGGTGTTGATGAGTCCACGATTTGGACTCATTTAGGGCTTAATTTTAATAGATTTAGTGTCCTCGAATGAATATTTTGTCTCAATAACTGGTATAAATCCTTGAAATTCAAGTATTTGAACTTAGGGACAAAGCATTGACACTATTGAGTAAAAGGAACAAGGCAGCTGAAAGAACAAAGAAAAGAAGGCCTGAGGATCGCCTAAACCATTGGGCGAGTCGCCGAATGGCCTTGGTCTCGCCCAACGTTCCAGTGTGCCAAGCCTTGAAGGAGAAAATCAAGTCGGCGATAGAAAGGAGCAGTCAGCTAGTCGCTGAACAGTTCCGCGATGCAGTGCCTTATCGCCAAAAGTTACAGGACCTCAAGGATGCTGAAGGCAAAAGCAAAAAGGTGATACAAATGATCAAAGGGTGGATCGCTGAGTGGATCGGCGATCCCGACTAACTACGCCGACTGAACCTTCGCAGCACACTTTTTGACAACTATAAACACTTGTTTAAATTTTTAGCTAAATAGGATATTTTGTAGGGAATCATATTATTATTCAGTTTTTGCAGTTTAGAACTGAGAACTGAGTTTGAGAGACATTTTTCCTTAGCTTTGAAGATTTGAAAATTTCCATTTCTAAGAAATTGGAAGTGGGTATTGAAGATTCTTCATCTTAGACGTTTGTAAAAACAATATTAATCGTACCCAGTTGATGGAAACACATTTCGGTATCAATTTCTATCTTTTTATTATGTCTAGCTAAAACCTCAATTCTTGGGGTGTGATTATGTGATTATGGGTTGAATTAACTGTTGGGTATTGCCAATTGATAGTCTATTTGCTATTTAGAACTGATTTCACTGAGTAATTGTGGTTGAATTTAATGGGTTGTAGTTGCAAATACAATCCTAACTTCGTGTTTTTGGCTTGCTCGAGAGAGAGGTTTTAAAACCAAAATTGCTGAAACGATGGTCTGTGGGTATTGGGTTGTCATGGGTTCAGCTCGAGAGAGTGGACCCTAAACCCTTTTCCACACATTCAGCTGGAGAGAGGGAATGGACTAAAGCGAAGGTTGTGCTTCATTACCGCTTGTTGGTATTCAAGAGAAACCAATTCGATTCGGGGTAAATTGTTCAAGAGAAAGTTTACCCCCACTAAAGTCTAGCTTAATCACTGATTTGCAGTAGTTTACTATTAAATGCAATTACCCGATTTTTTACCTTAGCCCATAATCATATCACATCCCAAGAATCCCATCTCCATATTCGTATTTTCATATTATTTGTTGTTTTTAGTTGCTTGTTGACTACAAACCCCCCATTTTGATATTTGGCACTTGTGTCAACCCTTAATTTATCATGTTTTTCCTCGTAAATGTTTTTAGCTATAATTGACTTGAGCATATTTATGTCTTTCTATTGATTCTTTAGTACGAACCACTCCCTTGGGACTCGACCCCAACTCACTAGTTAGATTATATTACTACTCACGATTGTTGGCACTTGAACTGGAAGTAGTGTCCTGATACGTGAAATCACATATATATATATATATATATGTGTGTTTGTGTGTGTTTGTGTGTGTGTAAGTAGGTATGTCTTTAGTTATGGCCTCATCATCTAGCTAGTACATCTTTATTTTTTTGGCTTGACTACCATTGTTTACATGGTTTATTCTCATTCAGGTCATGACCTTCAGGGTCCAGGCTTCACTTTTTAGAGGTTGTGTGACTTGACGTATTCGGGCGCTTCATCCAATACTAAGCGTCCACGGTCGTTCAATAGTAATATAACCCAACTAGTGAGTTGGGGTCGAGTCCCAAGGGAGCGGTTTGTGATTGAGAATCAATATAAAAACAAGAACTTCGTTCAAGTCAACTATAGCTACAGATTTTTACGAAGAAAAACATATCAAATTAAAGGATGACACAAGTGTCAAATATCAAAGGGGTTTTTATAATCAATTATCAACTAAAACGACACCTAAAAACGAAAATGCAAATATGGAAATGGGATTCTTCGGATGTGATAGGAATATGGGCTAAAATACACAACCGGGTAAATGCTATTGATAGTAACTCGCTGCAAATTGGTAACTATGCTAGACTTTAGTGGGAGTAAATTTTCTCTCGAACAATTTACCCCAAATCAAATCGGTTTCTCTCGAACACCGATAAGCAGCAATGAAGCACAGCCTTCGCCTTAGTCCATTCACTCTCTTGAGCTGAATGTGTGGGAGAGGGTTTAGGATTCACTCTCTCGAGTTGAACCCAAGATAACCTAATAACCAAAGACTATCGATTTAGTAGTTTTCGTTTTAAAACTTCTCTCTCGAGTAAGTAAAAAACACGAAGATAAAATTGTATTTGCAACTACAACCCCATTAAATTCAAACATAACTACTGAACGAAATCACCTTTAAACAACGAATAAACAATCAATAAGCAATACCCAGCAGTAAATTCAACCCATATTCACAAAATCACACCTCAAGAATTGGGGTTTTAACTAGACATAGTAAAGAGATAGAAATCGATACCGAAAAGTGTTTCCATCAAATGGGTACGATAGATATTGTTTTTACACACGTCAAAGATGAAGAATCTTAAATACCCACTTCCGATTACTTAGAAAGGGAAATCTTCAAATCTTCAAAGCTAAGGAAAATTGTCTCCAAAAACTAAGTTGTAAAATTGAGTAATTCTAAAAATTGGTTTCTGAATTGTAAAACTTGATACTAAACTAAAAATTCAAACAGGTATTTATAGTTTTCAAAAAGTGTTCTGCGAAGGATCACTCGGCGCAGTTATTCGGGATCGCCGATCCACTCAGCGATCCGCCCTTTGGTCTGGTTCATCGCCTTTCTGCATTGGCCTTCAGAAAATTCAAGTTCTGTAATATTGGGCGATGGAATACTGCATTGCAGAATCGTTCGGTGACTCACCGACTGCTCTTTTATCTCACTGACTCGATTTTCTCCTTCAGAGCTTGGCACACTGGAACATTAGGCGAGACCATAACCATTCGGCGACTCGCCTAATGGCTTAAGCAATCCTCAGGGCATCTTTTCTTCGTTCTTTTCAGATGTCTTGTTCCTTTCTGCCCAATAGTGTCCATGCTTTGTCTCAAACTCCAAATACCTTAAACTCAAGGATTTTCATCAGTTATTGAGACAAAATATGCATTTGAGGACACTAAATCTATCAAAATAAAGCCCTAAAACAGTCCAAATTGGGGACTCATCAACACCCCCAACTTAAACTTTCGCTTGTCCTTAAGTAAAACTCAAGTTTAGTTGTTCAAAAGGGATATCTCAAACAGTGACACACAAGACTCAATCATGAATGCACACAAAAAGACCTAACTTACTCGTGCAAGTATCAATTGTGCACTCAAAGATTCAAGTTGTGACTCACCATTACCAAAGAATCTCAAGCTCACTATACTTGCTTCAAATGCAAGTTCAAGCTCAACAAAGGTATTCAAATGCCCTCACAAAAAGAATGATTCCATATTCACTCAATGGTTTAATCAATTAAAGTTCTGGAAACAAGATCAACACTCACACTCACAAATATAAACACAATGCATAATTTCACCCATAGGTTTGCCCTTATTTTCCAATCTACTTTTGCCTCAGCTCATTGAAGATTAAATAGGTCTTTTTAAGGTTTGTAAAGGGGCTGAATGTGATGGTATGGTCATTTAGGCTTATAGGCTGAAAATCCTCATGAAATGTGATGTGAACAACACCTTTTTTCCTTCTCTTTATCATTTTCATTCAAACTCAAAAGTCACCTCTTATTCATCTTCCATGAGTCATTGGGAACCCAATTTTCTTTGTATTTCCACAACTTTTTCTTTTTTTCAATCTTTTCTTCTTTTTCTCTTTTTTTTTAATCTAGAGGGTTTCCATTTTTCTCAAACTATAGGCACAAGGGACTTCTTTGCATTCACTTGATTTGACTTCTCTTTTCACCACACTCCCAACTTAGGCTTTTGGTCTAAGTTGGCTATTCAAACAAACTACAAATCATGAGGATAGTGGGTAATGGATAACCAAAGGTTACAATGTTATCAAGTTTCTTCCAAGAAAAGGTCAAGGCTCAAAGGGTTCTCAAAAGAGGTTCTCACACTGACAAGTTAAGCCACAAAAAGGTATAATGTCAAATTGGTTCACACTCTTTAAAGTTGCCTAAGATCATCTCAAGAAATTGCATCACTTAGTCAACCGGACCAACGGGGCAAATTCTAGGTGTCATCACACATGGTTCACGGTAAGCTCATTACACAAGGCATTGACACCAATGTCAAACAAGACTTCACACTTTCGCTAGTGTGCAATATTCATCACAAGAGACTCAATTTGATATTTGGCTAGTCACAATGAGATGCAAAGAGTTCACATATTGTCTATGCAACTTCAATTGGCCTCGTTGTAGCTGCGCATTCATTTTTGTTCAATTATGAGCACTATTCAAGTCATCGGTATTGATCAAAACAAATACTCAAATTTGTAGGAGAACATCCACACTCAACACATACAAAAGGTGGCAAAAAAAATTTGGAAGGGTCAAAAAACATTTACAATTAAAAGCAAGGAGCCATAAGCTCAAACCTTCCACAAAAAGCAGTGTATAACACTAATTTAGCTCAAATCCCAAATATAAACAAAACAAGAATTTTGATTGTCACACAAAAGGTGGGCCTCACCCCACCACCAACAAAAGCATTTGTCCTCAAATGCAAACAAAATTATAATATCCAAAAGTCTACATGGAAGTAAGATAGAGAGGGAGGTAAAGAGAGGATCTTGTATACGCAGTCTCTTCATCTGTCTGGGCATCAGTGCCCGGTCATCAGTCAAGACTTGGGCATCAGTACTCGGAGTTACCTCAAAAGGAACAGTAGTGCCAGACCCACCAGGAGTTTCCACAGGTGTATTTGCATGAAAGGTCCGCACAGCTGCACAGAATCCTCGGGCTCATGAAGGAATAGAGGAGTCTCTCAGAGTAGTCTTCCTGTCAGAATTTGACCTCTTGCCTTTGCCTTTATCTCTAGGTGGAGGTTTTTGTCTTCCCGTCTTAGGGGGCTTTGGTCTCCCTTCATTTATTTTGTAATTCTGTGCTCTTATCTCTCGGGGTGGCATGATTCTCCCAGCAAATTTTTGTCTAACCATCACTGCAAAGCATCGAGAAGAAGTTAAGAAAATCTTCAAACAAAAGCACAAAAAATTAGTTGTAGACAGACTAGCCGAACCAGTCGGTGAGTCACCAACTCACTTTGGCGAGCTGGATCGGGCGCGCCGAAAAGATTGGTTCAAAAGTTTCGGTAAGTCGGCGATGGGAAAGGCTCTTCAGCTAGCAAGGTTCATCTCGCTGAAAGTTATAGTGCAAAAAGGTTTCAGGGGTGCAGACTAAGAGCGATCAAGAAGTCTTTTGGTGAGTCGCCGAGTTTCTTCGGTGAACTCAGGCTTCTCGCCAAAAGTTACAGAATCTAACAACACATAATGCATGAATTTAAAGGTGAGATGGGGACATTAGGCGAACCTCCAAGTGGTTCGGTGAGCTCGACCCAGCTCGCCAAATGACCCAACGTGCCTTATTTTCAACCCAACTTCTCGAATACAACCCCACAACCCCCAAAAACAAAATCAAACCATGCACAACTTGAATTCAAACAAGACCCATAACATACAAGCACGACCTCACAAATTTTAATCTATTTCAATGCACCAAGCTATGGGATTTCAACAATCAAAACACTACGGGCATGTTATTCAAATTAAAACCGGCATTGAAGCATACTAATCCTATCAGAGAGACCTAGCACACAACAACCCAGTAAAATCATTTGCATAAGAGTTCAAAATGTCAAAAACAAACTCGGGGATCGGAAAACCAACCTTTAATGCTGATTAAGCTAAGCTTGAATTGCTAGGCGGCAATGTAATCTGAATCCAAGCACCAATTGATCAACTACAATACTTATAGAGTGCAAAAATATAGAGGATAAAGTGCAGGTGTGGGTTTGTGAAGCATTAAAGAGAGGGAAAGTGAAAGAGTTTGAGAAATATAACCTTTTGGCCTTAAAATTGTCCAGTTTTTGCCCATTCGGTGACATTAGTCTTACTCGCTGATTCGCTTGGCGAAGCGCCGAGTAGATACTTACCTCGTTGAATTTTACAGGACTTCCAGTTGATTTGGAGATCCAAACGGTGGACTATATCGTCAGCGACTCGCCAATAATTTCTTGGTTTTCACCGAAAGTTACAGACTCCAAGGTAAATTTGTCTTAAGTCCAATGGCGGTCTGTGTTGGGGTCACCGACCCTTTCGGTGATGCAACGACTGAACCTTTTATCACCAATTTCTTTTTTTCCAAACACTTTCCACACGTTAACATGCACAACCAACACACCATTATTCTAAACAAACAAAGGTAAACAAATAAGAAAACTTGGGTTGCCTCTCAAGCACCGCCTTAGTTAATGTCGTGGCACGATGCAAGTCCACCTTCAAACCACATTCTTGGGGTTAGCCATAGTATCACTAGGCAAACCCCCCTGCTATCTCGGGTTGAGATGAGATGATATATGACCCATTTGGGTATTCAACTGCTTGATCGACACTGAATGGGAGGTGACGGTCTGACTAAGGGTAGACACATCTTCTTTCATTTCTTTTAACATCTTGTTTGACCCTTCAACTTTGTTGAGGATACGAGAGAGCATATCCTCAGACCGACCATCTTCCGAATCCTTTGAATTTTGGCACTCGTGGGGAGGCACATACCTATCCTTCTCCCCATCCTTCCAATTCAGATTATGGTCCCTCCATTCACGATCTCGATCTTTCCAACCTTCATCCCTAGCCCAACCTTGGTTACCACCCTATCTTGGGTAGTTTGAACGATAACCACCACCTTGGTTGGCTAGGAAATTTACCTCTTCATTATATAAGTCCTCAAACTTGGACTCCTCCGTATTAGCACACCCGACACTCACGGCATTGACACTTCAAGCACCAACTCACATGACATTTTTAGATAAAATATCAAGTTGTGTCATGATCGTGGCCATGTTCTGGTCCCTCTCTTGGTGCTTCTCTACTTGTTCCTTAGTCAACTTGAACGTGAGAGGGGAGACCTGGTCTTCGCGAGTATACCACGCCCTATTTATGGTAGTCATGTCATTCAAGAGATGAGCCGATATCACATAAGGTTGTTGAATCCAACCTCCCGAAGAAAGTTGGTTAGAAACATCCTTATATACCGAATTAAGACTCCAGTAAAAATATTGTTGCAACACGTTATCAGGCAAGCCATGGGTTAGGTATTGAAGCACCAACTTTTTGAATCGCAGCCAAGTTTCATGAATTGGCTCACCTTTTAGACGCTTAAAGCTCTGAATGTTATCCAAAAGAGTCATCTTCTTCTAGGGAGGGAAAAATCGCACTTGAAATGCGGTGACCAACTAAGTGATTGATTCACGTAGCAATTCAGCCAGCCATTTGGACGCTTCTCCCATCAAAGAGAACGGGAACGCCCTTAACCGAACCGATTCTTGGGAGATATTATTGAAGGAGAATGGTCTGCTTACATCCACGAAATTTCTAATGTGCTCATGGGGATCCTCATGAGCCAAACCACTAAAAATTCCTTTTAGTTTCAAGAGTTGCAACATAGTACTCCTGATGTGGAACACCGCATTCCCTTCGACCGGACGCAAGCGAATGGCACCAATACCGCCCATGAGATGGGGGTCATTAGCATGAGGCTCATTGACATCGTTGAGGTTTCCGATGTCGTCTTGATGGCCTACTTGGTTGTCATTGCTGCCGTTTATGCTCATACTTCCTGTTTTCAACACAAACAAGTAAAACAAAGCTACAAATTAAGTAAGTAGAACTATAACTAACAAGAACAAAATTCAACTTAACTAAGAATTCTCAATTAACACCACTCCCCGAGAGCGGCGCCATTCTGACTTGACGTATCCGAGAGCTTCATCCAATACTAAGCATCCACGGTCGTTCAATAGTAATATAACCCAACTAGTGAGTTGGGGTCGAGTCCCAAGGGAGCAGTTTGTGATTGAGAATCAATAGAAAAGCAAGAACTTCGTTCAAGTACACTATAGCTACAAACTTTTATGAAGAAAAACATATCAAATTAAAGGATGACACTAGTGTAAATTATCAAAGGGGGTTTTATAATCAATTATCAACTAAAACGACAACTGAAAATGAAAATGCAAATATGGAAATGGGATTCTTGGGATGTGATAGGAATATGGGCTAAAACACACAACCGGGTAAATGCTATTGATAGTAACTCGCTGCAAATTGGTAACTAGGATTGACTTTAGTGGGAGTAAATTTTCTCTCGAACAATTTACCCCGAATCAAATCGGTTTCTCTCGAACACCGATAATTGGCAATGAAGCACATATTTTTCCTTAGTCCATTCACTCTCTCGAGCTAAATATGTGGGAGAGGGTTTAGGATTCACTCTCTCGAGCTGAACCCACGACAACCCAATAACCACAGACTATCGATTCAGTAGTTTTGGTTTTAAAACTTGTCTCTCAAGCAAGTCAAAAACACGACGATAAAATTGAATTTGCAACTACAACCCCATTAAATTCAAACACAACTAATAAATGAAATCACCTTTAAATAGCGAATAAACAATCAATTAGCAATACCCTACAGTAAATTCAACCCATATTCACAAAATCACACCCTAAGAATTGAAATTTTAGCTAGACATAGTAAAGATATAGAAATTGATACCGAAAAGTGTTTCCATCAAATGGGTACGATAGATATTGTCTTTACACACGTTAAAGATGAAGAATCTTCAATATCCACTTCCAATTGCTTAGAAAGGGAAATCTTCAAATCTTCAAAGATAAGGAAAATTGTCTCCAAAAACTAAGTTCTAAAACTGAGTAATTCTAAAAATTGGTTTCTGGATAGTAAAACTTGCTACTAAACTAAAAATTCAAACAAGTATTTATAGTTGTCAAAAAGTGTGCTGCGAAGAATCACTTGGCGTAATTAGTCGGGATCACCGATCCATTCGGTTATCCACCCTTTGGTCTAGTTCATCGCCTTTCTGCATTGGCCTTCAGCAAATTCAATTTTTGTAACATTAGGCGATGGAATACTGCATCGGGGAATTATTTGGCGACTCACCAACTGCTCATTTATCTCGCCTACTCAATTTTCTCCTTCAAAGCTTGGCAAACTAGAACATTAGGCAAAACCATAGCCATTTGGTGACTCACCTAATGGCTTAGGTGATCCTCAAGTCATCTTTTCTTCGTTATTTTCAGCTACCTTATTCCTTTCTGCCCAATAGTGTCCATGCTTTGTCTCAAACTCCAAATATGTGAAACTCAAGGATTTTCATCAGTTATTGAGATAAAATATGCATTTGAGGACACTAAATCTATCCAAATAAATCCCTAAAAGAGTCCAAATCGTGGACTCATCATTGTGCTGCCGAAGCTTTTTGTCTTACTGTTTGATTTGATAGTATTTTTAGTGGGTAACTTGATCTAATAGGGTATCGAGTGCCAGTTACTCCCCCTATTTTGAGGTGTGACAAACTTGGTATCAGAGCAGGTCGTATCACAGGGTTCCATGAGTCGTGTCTAGTAGAGTCTTGTTTATGGGTGTGTTGTGCACCACACTTATAATCAAGAGGCTTCTGGGCATTTAGGAATGGTTACATTTCATTAAACTGATTGATCGTGCAAAAGTGCAAAAGTATAAGAACATTTGAAATCTAAATCATGCTTTAAGTTTCTTATCTAACAGGCTACACTCGCTCTGGATATGGCTAATCGATAGATAGGTATGGATCCAGTGGAAGGTACTAGTTGTTCCCCATCGAGTGAAAGTGATAAATTTCCCTTGGAGGTACAGAGTGAATCTCTATTACCCCTAGTACCAGCCTCTCCGACACCAGTTGAAGCCCGAGGAGATGTAGTACCCCCAACGTCACTAGTTTCATTGGTACCTGAGGAAGCTAAGGACACAGGACCTCTAGTACCTATTGTTCCTCTACCAGATACTGGGGAGCATGGGATCAGGGAGGCAGTTCAGTTGCTGACTAGGATGGTTTCTATTCATGAGCGACAGCTGGAGTCAGGAGTATTTACTCGGAGAGACCGATTAGAAAGTTCAAAGATATAAGAGTTTCTTCATTTGTCCCCTCTGTTACTTATGGGATTTAGTCCTACTGAGGATCCTCGGGACTTTACAGACCATATATATAGAGTATTGAAGATTATGCATGCTCCATCACAGGGGTTGTGGAGTTAGCTTCTTTTCGCCTACGTGATATAGCCATCCTTTGGTATGAGGCCTGGGAGAGATCTAGAGGACATGATGCTCCACCAGCAGAGTGGGAGGACTTCTCTGAAGCCTTCCTTGCCTACTATTTTCCACGGGAAGTTTGAGAGGCCCGCTTTGACCAATTTATCAATCTGAAGCAAGGGAACATGAGTGTGAGGGATTATATCAACATGTTTAATTCTTTGGCGAGATATGCACTTGATATTGTACGTACCATGAGAACCAGAGTTCATCATTATGTTGATGGTTTTGTAGATCGTCTGATCAGAGATTGAAGGGTAGCATCCCTATTGGATGATGTAGATATTTCCCGCATACAGGTTTTTGCTCAGACTATAGATGAGCTTTCTCTACGGATTCGTGATACCCATAGGGATACGGAGCAGAGTAAGAGGGCTCATACTATGGGGTCTTATAGGGTGCCACAAGGTGATTTTAGGCCTCCATTCCATCGATCTCTACCTCGGCCAGCGGGTAGTGTCTCACCACAGGTGCAGGGACCGCTTTGATCATTATATTTAGTCAGGATTGGGTCAGAGCTCAAACCAGCCTGAGGTTCATCGACAGGATCATGTCGTACAGATAAGACATCCCACTCCTCTATGCATGCAGTGCGGTAAGCCGCACACTGGGCAGTGTAGACATGGTTCAGGTGCTTGTTATCACTATGGGCATATAGGATAGTTTATTAGTCGGTGCCCGAAGTTGAGCAGCACTTATCTAGCTCAGCCTTCAGGATCCACAACAGCATCTTCACCCTCAGTCCGTGCCATGCAACCATGACCACAGTCTACTCAGGGTCGTGGTAGAGGGAGAGGTGGAGGAGATACAGGCTCGAGCGGTGGTGAGAACCACTTTTATGCACTCACAGACGAACAGGATTCAGAGGCATCCCCTGATGTTGTTATAGGTATATTGACGATATCTTTTCATGTTGTTTATGCATTGATAGACCATGGCTCTATATTTTCATATTACTACATTTATTGCTAGTAAGATTGACATGAAATCTGAGATGTTTCCACAACCAGTTGAGGTATCTACACCGATTGGTGACTCTATTTTAGCTAGTCGTGTCTATCGAGGTTGTACGGTGTTAATTAATGATCATCCAACCTCCGCTGATTTGATTGAGTTAATTATTCTAGATTTTGATGTTATCATGGGTATGGATTGTATGGCAGCTTGCTATGGTAATATTGATTGTCGTGCAAAGATAGTCAGATTTTACTTTCTAGGTGGGCCAGTCCTTGAGTTGAAGGGTAATGCAGACACACCCAAGGGTAATTTTATTTCATACCTTACGACTCGAAAGTTGATTTCTAAAGGTTGTATATACCACATGGTTCATGTAAAGGATACTGATAAGGAGCCCACAACTCTTCAGTCAATTCCTATTGTGAATGAATTTCCAATGGTATTCCCTGATGATCTTCCAGTTCTTCCCCCAGAAAGGGAAATTGATTTCTCTATAGACTTTCTTCCTGATACGCATCATATATCGATTCCTCCCTATAGAATGGGACTTGCAGAGCTAAGAGAATTGAAGGAACAACTGAAGGACTTGCTCGATAAAGGCTTTATCAGACAAAGTACTTCCCCATGGGGTGCTCTAGTGCTCTTTGTTTGAAATAAAGATGGCTCCTTAAGGATGTGTATTGATTATAGACAACTAAATAAAGTCACTATTAAGAATAAATTCCTCTTCCACGGATTGATGATTTATTCGACCAGTTACAAGGTGCCAAATGTTTTTCCAAGATTGACTTGCGGTCTGGTTACCATCAGCTGCTAGTCGAGGAAGTTGATATCCCAAAAACAGCATTTAGGACAAGGTATGGCCATTTTGAATTCCTTATCATGTCTTTCGGGCTTACAAATGCCCCAGAAGCCATTATAAATCTTATGAATCGGGTCTTCAAACCATTCTTGGAT
Source organism: Solanum piurae (assembly GCA_029582685.1). NCBI lineage: Eukaryota > Viridiplantae > Streptophyta > Magnoliopsida > Solanales > Solanaceae > Solanum > Solanum piurae. The sequence goes on along the minus strand of JAJOOO010000330.1, from coordinate 54,975 downwards.
GAATTTGTGATTGTGTATATTGATGAAATTCTTATATATTCACAGTCAGAAGCTGAGCATACATACCATTTGTGCCATTTGCGAGTTGTATTACAGACTCTCCAAGATTGCAAGTTATATGTTAAATTCTCTAAATGGGATTTTTGGCTTACATCAGTAGCTTTTCTTGGTCATGTTATTACAAGTGAGCATATTAAGGTTGATGGACAAAAGATTGAAACAATGATGACTTGGCCAAGGCCCTTGAATCCAACGGAGGTTCGTAGCTTTTTAGGCTTGGTAGGGTATTACCGATGGTTTGTAGAGGGATTATCTTCTATCTCTGCACAACTGACAAAATTGACACATAAGGCAACTAAGTTTTAGTGGAACGAGGCATGCGAATAGAGCTTTCAGGAATTAAAAAAAAGGCTTACCACAGCACCTATCTTAACTCTTCCAGATGGCAATGAAGGCTATCTTGTTTATTGTGATGCCTCAAGAATTGTGTTCTTATGCAACATGGTAAGGTTATTGCATACACCTCTAGACAGGTGCGAAAGCATGAGAAGAATTATCCTACACACGATCTTGAGTTGGTTGCAGTTGTCTTTTCCCTAACAATTTGGTGGCATTATCTATACGGGGTTCATATAGATATTTTCACCGATCACCAAAGCCTTCAGTATTTACTTAAGCAGAGGGAGTTGAACCTATGAAAAAGGAGATGGATAGAATTATGAAAGGACTACGATGATGACAATTTATATCATCTCGACAAAGCTAATGTTGTTGCTAATGCGCTTAGTCGGAATTCCATGGGTATTCTAAGTCATGTTGAATCTGATAAGACTAGAATTACAAAAGACCTATGCCAACTAGCTAATTTGCAAGTACGCATGGTAGATGTAGGAGGCGGAGGTGTTGTCGTTTAGAATATGGCAGAATCTTCCTTTGTGACTGAAGTGAAAAGGTGGCAACATGAAGATCTCGAGATTAGGAAATTAAGGGAAAGGATTCCACAGCAGCAACAACCTTTATTTGAGCTAACTGGAGATGGAGTCCTTAGATACAACGGTCGCTTATGTGTACCTGCATTTGGAGAGCTCCGTACAAAGATTCTTTCGGAGGCCCATTATTCTAGATATGCATCTCACCCTGGAGCGACGAAGATGTATCGGGACCTTCGACAGATCTATTGGTGGAAGGGAAAGAAAAATGATATTACAGAGATGGTAGCTGAATGTCCCAACTGTCAACAAGTTAAAGCAGAGCATCAGAGGCCTGGAGGCCTAACCTAGTATATTGAGCTTATGTTATGGAAATGGGATATCATAAATATGAACTTCATCACTAGTTTACCTCGCATTCAACAAAGGTATGATTCTATTTGGTTAATTATCGATAGGCTGACAAAATCTGCTCATTTCTTGCCAGAACGTACTGTTCAGACGGTTGAGGATATGTTACGTGCTTGTGTCCTGGATTTTAAAGGAAGCTGGGATCAATATCTACCTCTAATCGAGTTCGCTTATAATAACAGCTTTCAAGCTAGTATTCAAATGGCCCCTTATGAAGCATTATACGGTCGGAAGTGTAAGTCCATGATCAGTTGGTTTGAACTTGGGGAAGAAGATTTGCTAGGTCCTAATCTAGTCTAGCAAGCAATTGAAAAGGTTAAGCTTATTAGGGATCAGCTTCATACAGCGTAGTGTCGGCAGAAGTCTTATTCAGATGTTTGACGATGGAACTTAGAGTTTGATGTAGAATATTGGGTTTTCCTGAAAGTATCACCTCTGAAGGGAATCATGCGATTCAGAAAGAAAGGGAAGCTCAGTCCTAGGTACGTTGGACCGTATAAGGTTATTTGGAAGATAAGTATGGTGGCATACAAGCTTGATTTGCCTTCAGAACTGGAAGCAGTCCATCCTCTATTTCATGTTTCTATGTTGCGGAAGTGCATTGGAGATCCTTCACGTATTATGCCCATTGAAAATATTTGTATCGCTGAAGATTTATCTTATGCAGAGGTACCAATAGCGATTTTAGATCGGCAAGTAAGAAAGCTTCAAACTAAAGATGTAGCTTCTGTGAAAGTGTTATGGAGAAATAACAACATTGAGGAAATGACTTAGGAAACCGAAGAGGAAATGAGGAAGGAGTACCTCCAACTGTTTACGACTTAAGGTGAGTCACTTTTCGATAATTGGCAATTATTTCTTCACAATGACTTAATTAGATTTTATGTAGCATCAAGGTGCAATTTATATGTCTTCTTATGAGATAGCTATACAAAGATTAGTAGTTAAAATTTTCAGAATTTGAGTTTAGGTTTGCGACTTTAACAATATAGACTCGCAAATAAAGTCCTTCGGAAGAAAAACTCAACCAAGGAATTGTCTAGATCCATTCGCGGGTGAATGTTCATAAGGGGGGGGGGAGAATGTAAAACCCCATACTTTTTCTCTGTTCTTGAATAATGTAGCCACCCTTTCGGAAGGATACTACCACTTAAGAAGGAATCTACTTTAATACTTGCGACATTTAAAAGAGATAAGTTAAGGATGTGCATCCTGCCCATTTAAACATTTATTTGTGTCAAATCGAAACTGCATAGAATTTTAACTTACGGCGGAAAAACCCTTCCAAGATAATCTAAGCAAATAACTTATGAGATTTTCATGCATATATTATCTTCACACTGTAAAAATGATATAAAAAGAATATCACCAACTTCCGAGTACCCAAATTAGCCGGTTCATGCTTCACACAACCATTTAAAACAAATAATAAATTTAATATATTACAAGACTTGGGCTTACACACCTCAAAAGAACAAAACATATAGCCATACTTACATTACAACCCATGGTGACATGATCAAATTAGCCCTCAAAATTTCATGTAAACATACAACACATAGATCATGTACAAGTCCCAAGGTCATACAAAATATAGATGCCTATATGCAAATGTGATCCTCCTTAAGGCTCTCAAAATCTCCTTCTTTAATGGCCAGCTTCATGCATCCTCTCGAATATTCCCTACGATAGAAACAACTATCGCTAAGCATATAGCTTAGTGGTATAAAAACTATAGATTCGGAGCCCTCATATTCACCAAGCTACCCTTCTCAAGTCATAGGCAGCACAATTGAAACATAACTAATAAATCAAGTAACCAATATATAAAGAGTATCAAGTTTGATAATTAAAGATCCAAATCTCAAGAACGCTCATAGCACCATTTTCCAAGAGATTCAATAGCAAGGCTCGCCCAATATATACATCATGTCGTCACACCAAGCACAAGCAAGTATAAAGAAGGGCCGATACCCTGTATCAAGAAGGGTCAAAGCCCAATAATCAAGAGAACCAAGAACCATATTAAAAATGGTTTTCTAGTTCGTACTTAAAATGGACAACTTCCATTCTTAAGACGGGACTAAAAATCCAGAGTCAAGAAGGCAAATGATCTAAATCAAGAGGCATGCCAATAGTGACAAAGTCACAGTCACAAGAAGTGCAAGGTCCCAACAAGAGTACCAAGTGATCAAACAATCCGTACAAGTGGGCGAGTTACACAAGCGTCTTTAATGTCTTAAAGGATACCAACACAACAATGCAAAGTGAAAAGAGGTAACCAAGGTACCAAGATAAACTTTCAGATATACCAGCAGGTAAAAAGAGTACAAGTACAAGTTTATACACAAACCTTAGTGCTTAGCTTAGAAGCAGTCCAACACAACTTCAAGAATTCAAACCGTAGACCAACCAACGTATCAAGGTCCTCAACTTGTTCACGAGTATATACAACCTTAAAATAAAATAAAATAACTTCTTTAATCCCTAGTAGCTCAATAATGTTAATGTAAAACAGGATTATCATCACAAGTAAGCTTAGCCTGTACGAATACGACTATGCTCCCAAAACAGTAATTCTGGCCAGCCTAGTACCTCATGTCGCAACTTAGATTTGAAAAGGAAAATGAAAAAACTGGACTGTATATCCTTCATGAAAGATGTAGGTACATCTCTTAAGGTTGAAAAAAATCAATAATCACCACAAAATATATATTTTACAAAAAGATATCATCGATACACTAACAGTTGTCCATACAGGATTTCTAAATCCGAAATCTGGACAGAACTTGTCCTATGTTGCGTCCCATATTTCGAATCCATAACAGCTAAATTAAAGTTTTACATAAACATAATAGTTGTAGGTATATGAAGTATCTTTCCAAATCATATTTATTCACCGAAAAAGGAGTTCTATAGAATGAGATATTCTAAAAGTAATAAACACTACTCAGCTCAAAATCAGATTTCAACTACTCACCAAAGAGAAGGGTGTATCTCGAATTCCAGCCAAAAGGACCAAGATTTTCTTGAAAACTTGTGAGTAATATGTTTAGAGGAAGTTTTACAAGATTCTTAGAGTTAAAGTACACGAATTATTATAGAGGAGGTGTGAAATTAGATGTTATAAAAGTGAAATTTATCACTTACTAGATGCAGCCAAAAGTCAAAGGTTGACTGCCCAAAAGTAAAAGGTGTGCTGCCCAAAAGTATACATATATACCAATATGTATATACCTCACCTCCCTTTCAAGTTATAGGTAATTCCAACTATAATATTATGCAAATACCCCAATAAAATTCCTTAAATTACGATCACAATTTATGTTAAGCAAGTTTGCAAATATCACAACATTTCAAGTTCCCAAAATGAGAGTAAAACATATTGTAGTAATTAAGCAATGGTGTATCGACAAGCGACCTATTGGTTAGTAACTAGGGGTGTTACAACTCTCTCCCCCTTAAAGAAATTTCGTCTCAAAATTTACCTTAAACTAGTCCCGAAAAAAGTGTGGATACTTGGTCCTCATGTCTTCTTCTCTCTCCCAGGTAGCTTCTTTTCCAGAATGGTTCCTCCAAAGTACCTTTACTAAGTGGATTCTCTCGTTTCTAAGTTTCTTTACTTTTCGAGCTTCAATTCGGATAGGTTCTTCATTATAAGTCAAGTCAGGATTAATCTCAATAGATTCAACTGAAAGAAAATGAGATGGATCACAACGATATCTTCTGAGCATAGAAACATGAAAGACATTGTGGATCTTTTCTAACTCCGGTGGCAAAGATAATTTATATGAAACTGGTTCAACCCTTTCAAGTATCTCATAAGGTCCAATAAATCGGGGACTAAGTTTTCCTTTTTGGCCAAATCTCATAATCTTTTTCCATGGAGACACCTTTAAGAATACTTTATCTCCAACTTGATATTCAATGTCACGCCTTCTAAGATCAGCGTACGACTTTTGTCTATCCGAAGAAATCTTTAGACGATCCCTGATAATTTTTACCTTGTCCTCTATTTGTTGCACAATTTCAGGACCAACAAGCTTTCTTTCACCAACTTCACTCCAACAAAGAGGGGTCCGACATTTCCTTCCATACAAGGCTTCATAGGGAGGCATTCCAATTCTCGATTGGTAACTCTTATTGTAATCAAATTCTATAAAATCCAAGTGTTTTTCCCAACTACCCTCAAACTCCATAATGCAAGCTCGAATTATATCCTCCAAAATTTGAATCACTCTTTCCTACTGGCCATCTGTCTGAGGATGGAACGAAGTGCTAAATTTCAACTTAGTACCTAAAACTTCCTGCAAGCTGCCCCAAAATCTAGATGTAAACCTTGGGTGTCGATCAGATACAATAGACACATGTATCCCATGTAGTCTTACAATCTCATTAATGTACAATTCGGCTAAACGCTCAAGTGAGTAATCCATCCTGATTGCTAAGAAGTGAGCACTCTTGTTAGCCTGTCCACAATCACCCATATTGCATCATGATTCCTTTAAGTACGAGGGAGTTCAGAAACAAAGTCCATAGTTATTCTCTGCCATTTCCATTCCAGCATCAACAAGGGCTGTAGTAAACCAACTGGGACCTGATGGTCTGCCTTTACTTGTTGACAAACCAAATATTTGGAAATGAACTCCGCAATGTCTCTCTTCATACCATTCCACCAATAATGTTCTTTGATTGTCTGGTACATCTTTGTACCCCCAAGATGCATTGCATATGGTGCAGTATGTGCTTCATTTAATATTTCTCTCCTCAATTTGTCATCACAAGGGATGCATAACCTGTTTTGATAAAATAAGCCACCATCCTTCGTTACTGTAAAATCAAGCTTTTCCCCATTTTGAACTTCTCTGGTCAATTTTACAAGTTCCTCATCTAACTTTTGTGCTTCCTTCACCTGTTCAATTAATATTGGCTTTACTTGCAAATTAGCAATAACTGAACCATTTGAATCAAGTGTAAAACAAACATTCATGGCTCTTAACTCAAGGAGCAGGGGCAAAGGACTCAAAGAAATGCTTGCGAAGGATTTTCGACTTAAGGCATCTGCAACCACATTAGATTTACCTGGATGATAATCAATCGTGCAGTCATAATCCTTGATGAGTTCAAGCCATCTACGTTGTCTTAGGTTTAGCTCCTTCTGAGTACCCAAGTACTTTAAACTCTTGTGATCAGTGAATATATGACATTTCTCTCCATACAGATAATGCCGCCATATTTTTAAAGCAAAGACTACATCAGCAAGTTCAAGATCATGAGTAGGATAATTCAATTCATGCGGTTTTAATTTCCGAGAGGCATAAGAAATAACCTTCCCTTCTTGCATCAAAATGCATCCTAGACCATTGTGAGAAGCATCATTGTATACTACATACTCTTTCCCTTCAATTGGTAGAGTAAGTATAGGCTCTTGGGTCAACAAGGATTTGAGAGTTTCGAAGCTCTCTTGGTATTTGTCATCCCAAATAAACTTTACTTCCTTCTGCAAGAGTTTAGTCAATGGAGAGGCGATTATGGAAAAGCCTTTCACAAATCTTCTGTAGTATCCTGCTAAGCCTAAGAAACTTCTAACCTCGATTGGACTTTTGGGAGGTCTCCATTCAACAACTGCTTGTATCTTACTAGGATCCACCTTCATGCCTTCGGTTGATACAATATGTCCCAGAAAAGCCACTTTATCAAGCCAAAATTCACACTTGGGAAGTTTAGCATAAAGTTCTTTTTCCTTCAAAATTGTCAAAACAATTTGAAGGTGTCTATCATGGTCTTCACTACTTCTGGAAAATATTAAAATATCATCTATAAAGACCAACACAAACTGATCAAGATAAGGCTTGAATACTCGATTCATTAGATCCATGAATACCGCAGGGGTATTTGTCAATCCGAATGGCATCACCAAAAATTCATAATGACCATACCGAGTTTTAAAAGCAGTTTTAGGGACATCTTTCTCTCTAACACGGAGTTGGTGATATCTAGACCTTAAATCAATCTTTAAGAATACTTTAGCACCCTTCAGTTGGTCAAACAAAACATCGATCCTTGGTAGTGGATATTTGTTCTTGATTGTTATTCGGTTCAATTGTCTATAGTCAATACAAAGCCTAAGAGTGTCGTCTTTCTTCTTTACGAATAAAACAGGGGCTCCCCAAGGAGAAACACTAGGTCAAATAAAACCTTTCTCAAGAAGTTCTTGCAATTAAGATTTCAATTCTCTTAATTCTGATGGAGCCATTCTATAAGGAGCGATAGAAATAGGGGTAGATCCAGGAATAAGCTCGATTGGAAATTCAACCTCTCTTTCCGGGGGCAACCCAGGAAGATTTTCTGGGAATACTTCTGGGAAATCACATACAACAGGTATGTCCTTGATACAAGGATTCTCCAACTGTGTATCAACTATGTGAGCAAGGTATACCCCACAACCTTGACACATCAACTTTCTTGCCAAGGCCGCAGAAATAATACTAGATGTCAACGATCTTTCACCTTGTACAATGATATGTGAAAATGTTGGATCCTTAAAAGTCACATGCTTAGACCTACAATCTACCACCGCATGATATTTATAAAGCCAATCCATCCCGATAATAACATCAAAATCCTTAAAGGGCATTTCAATCAAATCAGCAGGGAAGACTAGGATTTGAATCACGAAGGGACAAACTTGGTAAACTCTATTATACACAACTTGATAACCCAAAGGACTTTCAACCAGCACATCATAATTAACTCTCACAGATTTCACGTTTTCAGGAAGAACAAGTGATGAACAAAGCTAGGAATGTGTAGAACCAGAATTAAATAGTGTTAACACACATAAGCCAAATAAGTAAAAATTACCGGCAACCATATCTTGTCCATCTTGATCATCACTCTTCCTCATAACATAAGCGCGTGCAGTAGCCCTTGGTCCACTAGCTTTATTAACTCCACTTGCACCTGCTGCTTGGGTGTTTTTAGGTCTTGGACCTCTATTAGTTTGAGGAGGATTAATAGAAGGCTTATGAACTGAGCCTTCAGTTCTCAAGGAAGGAGCATTATTAGGATTAGGACAATCCTTCACTTTATAATTAAAGCTCCCACAATTGAAACATGCACCAGAAGCTCTCCTGCAAGTACCATAATGATTCTTTCCACATTGTGGGCTAGTGGGAACGCGATGCTGCCTTGGCCATAATTTGGAGTGCTAGGTGTAGAAAATTCTGATTTGTTTTACCTTTGTTGAGGTGGCCTGTTATCACTACCTGTAGGCCGAACACGCGCGCTCCAAACTACTCCGTCGAAGCTTTTTCCTTCCGAACAGCCTCGGATCGCTTCCATACTGTCAAAAATAGAATCACAATGTCGTTATGGTTGTTTAGACTTTAAATTTGCAAGAAACGGAGGCGGACCAATTTCGGGGTCAAAAATGGAGAAAGTGGGACCCGAGTGGGAAATTCTGAAAGTAACCCCAAAAATAGCTTCTAAACAGTTCCCTAAACATATATTCCAAATTAGAACACAATTTGGGGCTAGAAACAGTCCCAATACGAACATGCAACGAAAAACCTAAAATTACGCTAAAAATGAACAACAATGGGAGCTGCTATTTACGAGAAATTACCAGAAATAAGGGCCCAACCACTGAAACCAGAAACACCACGATGATCCCCACGAAAAACCCCACAATCTAGGCTCTTGAATCACCAAATTCGGATCTAAAATGGCCAAGAAATCATCTTCCAAAATTTCCCAAAAATTGAGCTCGAAAATGAGCTATGGCAGCAGCTAAAACATAATTCTTATCGCCAACGAAGTTCAAATACGAATTCCAACCATTCCAACACGTTCTCCTCGAAAAAAACACTCAACATAGCCCAAAGAATCACCAAAATCGGACCTAAAATGGCTGAGATATCAAGTCTCAAAAAATCCCAAAATCAAGCTCACAAAAAGGGTCGTGGCAGAAGGTATTTTATGAAATTTACCTCAAACGGAGACCCCCCAAATCAGTTTCCGAGCTCACCAATGCGTTCATTGCAAAAAAAAACCACAAGATGGACCTTCGAATCACTAAAATTGGACTTGAAATGAGAGAGTTATGAAGGTTTGAGGTTGAGAAATGAACCTGAAATGGCCTGCACCAGCTATATATATCAGCTGAAAAGCTGATTTTTTTATGCCAACTTTAAAATCTCCGACGGGGTGCTCGGGATTCATTCGGAACCCGATAAAAATAAAATAGATATGCTACCCTACTAAATTCGACATTTTGGACACAACAGCGCAGTCAAAATTTCCATCAGAGGTCATCTCGATAAAAAGTGGGTCTCACTCCCAAAGGCCATTTTTAACTAAAATCCACTGAGGAGCCCGGAATGAGTTTGGAGGTCTCAGGAGTCGAACAAAAGGTCATGCCAGACCAAACTCGACATTTCGGGGCTAAACGCACTGTTAGAATTTTCATTTAGACACGTTTTCCAAGAATGTTGACCCAAGTCAACCACTTGCCAATTTTCAAGGCTAAAACACTAAAATGGTTTAAACTCGCACCAAAAGCCTCGGGCCTCGAGTCAACCACGCTTCTAGCCTAATTTGGCCATTCCATAGCTGATGGAACTGTCAGAATTCTGTTCTAAGGTTGTTTTCATGATGAACTGACTAAAAGTCACTTTTCATGCTTCAAGGCCTCTAAAACATGGAAAGTTGCACAAAATCCAAACGAACGACTAGGCGACCGAACTGTCAATGTCAGCAAGTCATAAATGACTTGGGGTCGCTGTAGGAAAGCTCTAACTGATGAAAATAAGGTGGGTACACATAAATGACCTGGAGGGTCATTACAACATCCACTACTAAAAGAACTTTCGTCCGCAAAAGTAAGGATAAGGATATACCTGAGGGCTCAAATAAGCTGGGGAACTGTTCCCGCATCTCCTGCTCGGTCTCCCAGGTAGCCTCCTTGACTGGACGGTGTCACATTTAGACCTTAACTACGTGAATGGACTAGGAACGGAACTGACGAACATCTCTGGCTAATATGGCTACCGGCTCCTCAACAAAGGTCAGGCTGTCATCCAACTCAACTGAATTGTACTGTAGCACATGGCACTAATCTGGAATATACCAGTGTAGCATCGATACATAAAAAATCGGGTGTATAGCTAAAAATGCAGGAGGTAGGGCAAACTCATAGGCAACATCACCAACCTCTCCTCAGAATCTCAAAAGGCCCAATATATCTGAGGGTAAGCTTGCCCCACCTGCCAAACCTCATCACGCCCTTCAAGGGCGACACCCGCAAGAACACTCGGTCACCAACACCAAAACATAAAGGACGACGCCTACGGTCAGCATAACTCTGGTGCCTGCTCTGAGTTGGCCTCAGCCTATCCTGGATAACCCGAACTCTCGCCAAAGCCTCCTGGAGTAAATCTGTATTATACGGCTTAGGCCCCGAGGACCTAAACCAACCAAATGGAGTGTGACAATGCCTACCATATAGGGCCTCAAACAGGGCTAATCTTAGGCGTATTTATATGCCTAAGTTGTCAATAATTGCCCATGAATTGATTGAAGTAATGAATGATCTTGAGTCTATTAGCTTGATTTTGTTATACTTGCTATGATTATGCACTCAAACATGTGATTAGAGATTTCAGGAACTCTCAAAGAAATTGGAGTCAAATTGAAGAAGAGGGATGCAGGAGAGCATGAAAAGCGGCTAAGGATGAAGGCCCCAAGGCCAGGCACACTGCTAGGCGCGAGGCGCCAAGGGCCAACATTTAGCGGCCTTTCTCAGGCACTCTGAGAGGCGCGATGCGCCAATGCCCACATTCTGGGGCCTTTCTCAGGCGCTCTGAGAGGCACGACGCGCCAAGGTGGAAACCTCAAAGGTGAAGTCTGGGCGCGATGAGAGGCGCAACACGCCAGTAGGATCTCAATTTGTCCAGCTTAAAAGTGTTAAAAAATGGATTCCTAATTGTAATAGACTTTGGCTCTTATTTTCCTACTATTATAAATAGACCCTTAGGGCTCCATTGTTAGGGTTCGACTTTTATTGGGTGTGCAGGAGCAAGATTCCACGTTTGTAATAGGTTTTAATCTTCTAACTTTTCTATTTTACAAAAATTGCATGAACAATTATATTTTGTGGTTTTCTAATAGCATGAGGGCAAAACGCCTTTATTCTGGGGCTATAGCTACAAATAAATTATTGATTATTAAAAGCTTTTTGAATTAATTATTGGTTGTCATTATAAGTTGCTTCTATATTCTTATTTTAGTATTTTATGCTTGATCACCATAAGATAAATATATTGTCTAATCTTAAAATCGGGAGAGGAGAGGTTAGATAGACCAGAGAATATAGAGAGCTCGGTCCACCCATTAGATTGAGGTGATTAGTGTTCAGGAGTGACGCCCAGATGAACACCTTGCTTGGTTACGAAATAGGATGAAATATAAATGCTCGCCAGTTAGTTTATTTATCCCCGCTCAATGATGTAGTTAGATAGCTAACTGGAGTAGGGGACGAGAGGTGTATTGCCCAACTCATATAATTAACCCTATAAATCAGTAACTTGACAACTGAAATTATTTCTAAGCCGATAATATGATACATGATATTTAGTATATGTTGCAGCCCTGGAATTGTCTCTTACTTGCTTGAAACATCATATTAAAGTCGTTCACAATTGGTTACTTTTAGTTAGTGATAATTAGTATTAGTTAACAATCATCACTTTCTCTTAAACGGTTACTTTTGCTTTTATTTGTAGAATTAAGTTTTAGATATAAATTTATCATAAGTCCCTTGGGAACGATAACTCATTTCTTGAAGTATCTATATTACTTGCGCGACCACGTACACTTGTGTGTATATTGGGGATCAACAAGATTTTTGCGTCGCTGTCGGGGACTTAGAAATTGATTTATGTTCGATCTTCTTAAGTCTACAATTAGAATATTCAGGTATTAATTACTTGATCTTAGCTTGTTTATTGCAGGCACTTGATTTTCAGGTCTGGCCGATAACTTGTCGAACCTTACAACAAACCCGAAAAAGTTTTACGCCAGCGCAGAAAAATGAATGAAGGACGTCTAGGAGAATTGGGGTTAGGTGTTCGGGGAAACAATGTTGATAATAATCAAGACAACTTGAATAATTCGGAGAATGTGAACAACCAAGAGAACTTGAATAACCAAGGGTTACCCCTGTCTTACCCGTACGACTAGTCCATGATGTGGCAGTCCCACTCACCGCTAATATGGCATCTAGTATTAGGAAACCTCCACCGGGGGGTAGATTTGAACTAAAATAGGGCATGGTACAACTTCTCCATTCTAATGGGCAATTCACTGGTCTCTCTCACGAGGATCCCCAAATCCATCTTAGGAACTTCATAGAGATCATTGATACATACATCCCAACTAGAGTCTCATCGGACTATGTAAGGCTGACATTGTTTCCATACTCATTGTTAGGAGCAGGAAAACATTAGTTAGATACTGAGCCACCAAATTCCATCACTACCTGGGCTTACCTAGCAAGGAAGTTCCTGAGTCAATTCTTTCCATCCAAAAAAATCGCACAGTTGAGGAGTGAGATATTATGCTTTAGGAAAAATCAAAGGGAGGACATGTACCAAGCATGGGCTCATTTCAAACAAATGTTGAATGCTTGCCCGCACCACATGAAAACTAATGAGGTACTTGATCACACTTTCTTTGAGGGTTTAGATTATAATGCTCGTGTGCTTCTTAATAGTGCAGCAGGTGGACAGGCCCTAGCTAAATCATGTGAAGAGTTGTTCGACTTACTCGATAGACTCTCCGAAAGAACCCAGGATATGAGGGGGATATGCCTAGAACCACAACCCAAAGACCGTGGGGATCTTAGATGTAGATCAAGCTACTGCCATAAATTCCAAATTAGATGTAATGCAATATAACATGACCTTACATTTTAAACAAATGGCTCTAAACCATGCACCGATAAACGTTGTACAACAGGCAACCAATTGGTGTGAGGTATGTGGTAGTGGAGCTCATGAAACTGAGTATTGTGAGGCAAACCCGGATTCCGTAAATTATGTGGGTAATGCGCAAAGGGGTAGAGTTCAGCAAAATTATGGTAACACTTACAACCCTTGTTGGAGGAACCATCCTAACTTCTCATGAGGTGGGAACCAAAAACAAAACCAAAATCAGGCGCAAGGGGCTAATCAATACCATTCTCAAGGGGCTGGGCAACAATACCAAAATCCTAACCAAGGCACAAATCCAAATGCACCAAAAGGGGGGATGACCAATGAGGAACTACTACAAAAGCTCATGACTGAAATAGGGACCAAATTAAATGCTAGAATAGATAAGCAAGATGAGAACATCAGAAACATCCAAATGTCCCAAATGAGTTTAGAGAAACAAGTTGCGCAAGTAGCTAATTCTCTGAACTTGCATCCCCAAAGTGGCATGCCCAGTGATACTGAACCCAACCCAAAGCAATTGCATGCGGTAAGTATGAGAAGTGGGTTACAATTAGAGTAACTAGCTCCAAAGAAGAGAGATTTTGAGGCAAGTACCAAAGAAAAGAAAGTGGAAGAGGTAGTAAAAAGCTTCAATATTGAGGTACCCATTCCTCAAAAGAAATTACCACCTCCATTTCCACAAAGGCTCAAAAAGAAGAATGAATATGAATGCTTCGGTAAGTTTCTCTCTCTTCTTAAACAGGTTCACATTAATCTGCCTTTAGTTGACATTTTGCAAGGTATCCCAAAGTATGCTAAATACGTGAAGGACATTGTGGCTAACAAGAGGAGGCTCACGAAGTATGAAACTGTAGCACTTACTGAGGAGTGCAGCTCTAGAATCCAAAACAGACTGCCCAAAAAGTTAAAATATCTGGGTAGTTTTACTGTGCAGATTACAATTGGGCAAAGTGTTCATGCCCGCGGATTATGTGATTTAGGGGCAAGTATAAATCTGATGCCCTTATCATTGTATCTAAAGCTTGGGTTGGGTAGTCCAAAAAGAACCATTGTTATTCTCCAACTCGCTAATAGATCCATTGCTAGGCCTGAGGAGGTGGTAAAAGATGTGTTAGTTCAAGTAGGTTCATTGATTTTTCCTGTAGATTTTGTGGTCTTAAATTTTGAACCTGATTCTGAAGTTCCATTCATTTTGGGACGTCCTTTCTTGGCCACGGGTAGGGCATTTATTGATGTAGCAGATGGTCAACTAACTATGAGGTCACATCATAAGGTTGAGGTATTCGATGTTTACCATGCTTTAAAATTTCCTTCTATCTATGAAGAGTTGTCTACTATTACTGTGGTTGATCAAATAGTAGAATCGCAAGTAGTGGTGCCTGAAGATCCCTTAGAGAGAGTGATAATAGGTTATGAGGTGGAAGGAGATACTGAGGCTCAATATATAGAAACATGTTTGAATCTAGCACTAGTTGACACTCGTAAACCTCAAGCGGAGTCATTAGATCATGAATTAGGGCCCCCACCAAAGCTATCGATAGAATAAGCTCCCAAGATGGAACTAAAAACTCTGTCGGCTCACCTAGGGTATGCTTATTTGGGTACTAATGAAACTTTGCCTGTTATACTTTCTGCAGAGTTGTCTGAATTATAGGTTGATCCGGCATTGAGGATCTTAAAGCAGAGAAAGAAAGCAGTTGGATGGCAGATGGCTGATATTCATGGGATTAGTCCGATGTTATATATGCACAGATTTTACATGGAAGAGGATCACAAACCAAGGGCACAACATCAACGTTGGCTAAATCCTTTGATGAAAGAAGTGGTAAGAAAGGAAGTTATAAAGTGGCTAGATGCTGGAATTGTGTACCCGATCTCTGATAGTAAGTGGGTAAGTCTGATAAAATGTGTTCCTAAGAAGGGAGGTATGACAGTGGTAAGGAACGAAAAGAATGAGTTGATTCCTACTAGAATAGTGACCGGATGGAGAATTTGTATGGATTACCGGAAACTAAATGATGCTACCCGGAAAGATCACTACCCCGTTCCCTTCATTGATCAGATTCTTGATCGACTAGCAGGGCAAGAGTACTATTGTTTCATAGATGGGTATTCCGATTACAACTAGATCTT
Organism: Solanum piurae; assembly: GCA_029582685.1. Classification (NCBI taxonomy): domain Eukaryota; kingdom Viridiplantae; phylum Streptophyta; class Magnoliopsida; order Solanales; family Solanaceae; genus Solanum; species Solanum piurae. Next base: position 39,506 of record JAJOOO010000330.1, on the reverse strand, counting down.
AATTGCCCCCGAGGATCAGAAAAAGACCAAGTTCACTTGTCCTTATGGTACCTATGCTTTCATACGCATGCCATTCGAACTTTACAATGTACCAGTGACTTTTCAAAGGTGTATGATGGACATTTTTCATGATATGGTGGAAGACTTTGTAGAGGTGTTCATGGATGATTTCTCTGTCTTTGGTAAGTATTTTGAGGTATGTCTCCGGAATCTTGATAAAGTACTTGCTAGATGTGAGGACACTAACTTAGTTCTAAACTGGGAAAAGTGTCATTTTTTTGTTAGAGAGGGGATAGTGTTGGGAAACAAGGTGTCTAAGGCTAGTTTAGAGGTTGATAAGTCCAAGGTAGAAGTTATTGAAAAATTGCCCCCTCCATTTCCATTAAAGGGGTGCGTAGTTTTCTTGGTCATGCAGGCTTTTACCGGTGATTCATCAAGGAATTTTTCCAAGATTGCAAGACATATGTGCAGCCTTTTGGAAAAGGAGGTGCAGTTTGATTTTGATGAGAATGTGGCAATTTCTAAGTGGAGTAGGAAGGGTGAAGCATCCGGGTCCGGAAATTGGGAACCAGTCCAGAAATTTGGGGAAAAAATGATGGAGCGGTATGGTTAGGAATGGTTTGAGTGTCAGCGCGAACTGAAGTATATGGGCGACGAGTAGGTCCATGAGGTAAGGTTGCAGTCTTAATTTCCTGTTATTTATTGGACTGTGCTTGAGTTGGGGCTGAGATTTATTTTTGATCATCCGGGAGATTGTAATTTGTCTTTAGTTCGTGAGTTTTATGCAAATTGGCTCACTGAAACTAAGTATAAAATTGTTCCTATTAGAGGTAAGGATCTGAAGTTCAATCCTACGATACTAAATGAATTTTTGGGGACCCCGAATTGTGATCTTGATGACTTTAATACATTGAAGGATAAACCTCCTTATAGGGCTATCCGACATACATTATGTGGGCTAGAGTCCACGGCTAGGTGGGAGCGTAGCAAGGATACTGGGAGGCATAATACCCCTCACTTTGCTAATTTCAATCAAGTTACTAGGGTGTGGTTGAAGATAGTATGTAGTGTGCTGCTACCCGTGAAACATCTGACAGAGGTGATGAGGGATAGGGTGGTGTTGTTTTATATGCTGATGAAGAGGATGCCATAAATGTAGGGGCAATTCTTAGACAGAACATGATGAAATTTAGGAACAATATGAGGTGGAGGTTTTGCTATGGGGGTTTGATAACCCATTTTCTGAGGTCCCAAGGTATTGAGGAAGAGGTTGTGGACCTGACTATTGCTTTTCACCCGAATCTGACGGGTAAGTTAGTTGATGTGACCCAAACAAAGGCACTAGACACATCCCATGGACCTGTCTTGTCTACCCAAGAGAGGCAAGCCCGTGATGACAGTGTCATGGAAAAAATGTTCGGTATGGCAGAGATGCAGCTGCGTATAGGAGGACGCTCGGTTACAGATGAGGAGATGGAAAACCTGGTGGATTGCTACCCTTTGGCCTAGAGTGCAGCGTCCTTATGCAGGACTGGTCCCGCATTTTTGGAGCCTGTGGATGATGATGAGGCTACTGTTGATGAGGTGATGGATGATGAGGAAGATGATGCTTATGATGAGGAGGCGAATGCCTTGATGATGTTAGATGGCGGTGACGACGAGGCCTAGAGGCACGAGGGAGTATTCCTCACTTTATACTTTGCTTTAAAATGTGCACTGAGGACAGTGATTATTTTTAAAGTGTGGGGTGGGGTAATATGTCTCTGTTGTATATAGTTGTTTACTGCTTTATCGAGTCTAGTATTATTTTTTAGTTAAATTTTTAATTTGTTTTTGGGTTCCTCAGCGTTTGTTTTTGGTACATTTACTGAGGATTGTCCATTTGAACCGACTAGGACTAGTTTACTGCTTTATTGAGTCTTACAGTCGTCATAGGAGTGACAGTTCCCAATGATGGATGGATAACGACCGTCTTAAGGGAAAATTAGTCACATAGAGGAGTAGGATTGAGAAACCAACCTTGGTCTTTTGAAACTATGTCCGAAAAAGTTAGCCAAATGTCATGGGTAGTCACAATTGAAAAAGTGAAATAGAATGTTAACCTTGTAACAAACATGTGTTCTTAGTTTGACTCAAAATAAGATAAAATAAATGGGCTTAATTGTGTAATGATACAGTAATGCAAGTTGTAAGAGCAGGTTGATTGGTATGTCTGTATATGTGTCATGATGCCATGTGTGGTGAGAATTGATTGGTTCTTGCTTAACTTGATATCTAGAACTTGCCTTGTGTGTGTTAAACTAGTAGCGTGTATGACTTAGGGAATGTGATTGAGGCATTTCTTTGAAATAGCCAATTCTTGATTCTATTTGTATGCCTACCATTGAAATTATCCCTAGTGAAGCCCCATTGAGCCTTTAGCCTTGTTTATTGATAAGCCACATGATAAGCCGAAATCTGTTTGTTTGATACGAAGTTCTTTTGATCCTAACAAGAGCCTTAATGCACTATGTTAAGAAGAAGCGTTGAAAATTGTTTGTTGATATAATAAAGGGTGAAATGCTACATTGTGTGGAAAAGAAAAGGATAAGTAAAAATTTTGTTTTGGCCCTGGTCCTTAGTGACAATGTGCACCTCAACTTAATTGAGGTGGCTATTTCAAAACTATGCTCGAAACATTGGCCCTGGTCCTATCAAGGATAATGTGTACTTTACTCGGACCTTAAAATCTAGAGTGAGGATGGCTAGTGTAAAGGCATGAAAAAAAAACTAAATAAGATAGAGGGCAAAGAGGGAGCAACAAAAAGGGGTAAATATTCATGAAGTGTGTACTAGGAAGAAAGAAAAACTATGAAGGAGATTGTTGGCAAGATAATGACATGTGCATTAAGGGAAGTGTAGTCACTAAAATGGTTCCTAAATATTATCTCCCTTACTTTAAGCCGACATTACAACCAAATGAAAGTCCTCTTGATTCCTTGAGAAATATAATGTGAAAGTAAGAATACACTATTGGCAAGCTTATGGTATGTTGAGAAAAGTAAGAACTTCTTTTGTGAGAGTGAGTTGATCGTTTGAAAAATAGGCCTTGTTGACATTGTAATTGCTTGAGTGAAAGGCTTTACTAAACAAGAGCAAGTGAGGGAATTCATGGCATGTGTAGGATTATCTAATTGGTGCGTTTGTATGAGTTTGGATTAGCCCGAAAAAATATTAAAAGAGTCATTCTTTGCGCATGTGTTGTAACTTGGTGTAAATGTTGTGAAATGTTGCATCCATTGTGAACTACAAGATCATGATTAAAAATGTTTGGTTGATTTTAAGGTGGGTTGATAAGTCCAAGGGTTGTGAAAAAGAGTTGATAGTCTAAAGATTGTTTGAGGACAAACAAAAGTCTAAGCGTGGGGTGGTGATCTTAGGCGTATTTATATGCCTAAGTTGTCAATAATTGACCATGAATTGATTGAAGTAATGAATGATCTTGAGTATATTAGCATGATTTTATTATACTTGCTATGATTATGCACTCATACATGTGATTAGAGATTTCAGGAACTCTCAAGGAAATTGGAGTCAAATTAAAGAACAGGGATGCAGGAGAGCATGAAAAGTGGCTAAGGATGAAGGCCCCATGGCCAGATGCACTGCTAGGCGCGAGGCACCAAGGGCCAACATTCAGCGGCCTTTCTCAGGCACTCTGAGAGGCGCGACACGCCAAGGCCGAAAGCTCTGAGAGGCGCGACGTGCCAAGGTGGAAACCTCAGAGGTGAAGTCTGGGCGCGATGAGAGGCGCGACACGCCAGTAGGATCCCGATTTGTCAAGCTTAAAAGTGTTAAAAAAAAGATTCCTAATTGTAATAGACTTTGGCTCTAATTTTCCTACTATTATAAATAGACCCTTAGGGCTCCATTGTTAGGGTTCAACTTTTATTGGGTGTGCAAGAGCAAGATTCACGTTTGTAATAGGTTTTAATCTTCTAACTCTTCTATTTTCCAGAAATCGCATGAAAAATTGTATTTTGTGGTTTTCTAATAGCATGAGTGGCTAAACGCCCTTATTCTGGGGTTGTAGCTACGAATGAATTGTTGATTATTAAAGGCTTTCTGAATTAATTCTTTGTTGTCATTATAAGTTGCTTCTATATTCTTGTTTTAGTATTTTATGCTTGATCACCATAAGATAAATTTATTGTCTAATCTTAAAATTGGGAGAGGAGAGGTTAGATAGACCAGAGAATATAGAGAGCTTGGTCCACCCATTAGATTGAGGTGATTAGTGTTCAGGAGTGACGCCCAGACGAACACCTTGCTTGGTTACGAAATAGGATGAAATATAAATGTTCTCTAGTGAGTCAATTTATCCCTGCTCAACGATGTAGTTAGATAGCTAACTAGAGTAGGCGACGAGAGGTGTATAGCCCGAATCATATAATTAACCCTATAAATCAGTAACTTGACAACTAGAATTATTTCTAAGCCAATAATATGATACATGATATTCAGTATATGTTGCAGCCCTGGAATTGTCTCTTACTTGCTTGAAACGTCATATTAAACTAGTTCACAATTGGTTACTTTTAGTTAGTGCATAATTAGTATTAGTTAACAATCATCACAATCTCTTAAACGGTTACTTTTGCTTTTATTTATAGAATTAAGTGTTAGATATAAATTGATCATAAGTCCCTTGGGAACAATAACTCATTTCTTGAAGAATCTATATTACTTGCGCGACCACGTACACTTGCGTGTATATTGGGGAGCAACAGGGGCCATCTGAATGCTCGAGTGGTAGTTGTTGTTGTACGCAAACTCCGCCAAGGGCAAAAATTGATCCCACTAACCCCCAAACTCCAACACACAGGACCGCAACATGTCCTCCAGGACCTGAATAGTACGCTTTGACTGGCCATCGGTTTGTGGGTGGAAATCAGTGCTGAGATCAACCCTGGTGCCCAACTCTCTTGAAAATGCTCTCCAGAAACTGGATGTAAACTGATACCCTCGATCTGATATGATGGACACCTCCACACCATGAAGATGGACTATCTCCTGAATATAAACACGAGCCAACCGTTCTGCACTGAATGTAGATCGAACTGGAAGGAAGTGAGCGGACTTGGTCAATCGATCAACGATGACCCAAATATTATCAATGCCCCTGGGAGTCCGAGGCAATCCCATCAGGAAGTCCATGGTGATACACTACCATTACCACTCGGGAAAGGGTAATCTCTGAAACTGCCTACCAAGGCCTCTAATGCTCGGCCTTCACCTGCTAGTAACTAAGGCAATGGGACACATACTCAGCAATATCTCTCCTCATGTCATCCCACCAGTAATGTTGCCTCAAGTCTCGATACATCTTTGTTGTGCCTGGATGAATAGAGAATCTGGAATCATGGGCCTCGTGAAGAATCAACTATATCGATCCCCCAACTCTAGGAACACACAAACGGCCGTCAAACTAGAGAACCCCATCTGAGCCTATAGTAGCCTGGCCACCATCACCCTGTAACACCCGATCTCTGAGGGCTGCCAACGACTCATCCTCATACTGTCTGGCACGGATCCAATCAAATAGTGAAGACTGAGCCCGGATAAAGGCCAATACTCGCCTGGAGTCTTAAATATCTAATTTGATCATCATGTTAGCTAGAGAATGAATGTCTAAAGCCAGGGGCCTCTCCACGGTAGGCAAGTAAGCCAAGCTACCCATACTCCCTGCCTTCCGGCTCAAGGCATCCGCTACTACATTCTTCTTGCCCAGATGGTAGAGAATAGAGAGGTCATAGTCTACCAGAAGTTCAATCCAGTGTCACTTCCTAGAATTAAGACCCTTTGACTCATAATGTTCTGTAGGCTGCGGTGGTCGATGTAAATCTCACAGTGAACCTGTAACACCCCTAAGTACTAACCAAGAGTCGGTTGTCGATATACCATTGCTTAATTACTACAAATATTTTATTCTCATTTTGGGAACTTGAAATTTTATGATATTTGCAGACTTGCTTAACATAATCGTAATTTAAGGTATTGTATTGGGGTATTTATGTAATTTTCTAATTGGAATTATTTATAACTTGGAAGGGAGGTGAGATATATACATATTGGAATATATGTATACTTTTGGGCAGCAAACTTTTTACTTTTGGGCAGCCAACTTTGACTTTTGGCTATATCTAGTAAGTGATAAACATCACTTTGATAATATATATTTTCACTCCTCCTCTATAATAATTAGGGGTTCCTTAACTCTAAGAGAGGGGTAGAACTTCCTCTAACGAGATTACTCACAAAATTTCAAGAAAACCTTGGTCCTTTTGGCTGGAATTCGAGACACACCCTTCTCTTTGGTAAGTGATGAAATATGTTTCTGAGCTGGATAGTATTTTGTAATTTATGCATATCTCGTTCTCTAGAACTTCGTTTACAGTGAATAGATATGATTTTGAAAGCTAATTCGTATACCTACAACTCTTATGTTTATGTAAAACTCTAATTTAGCTGTTATGGATTCGGAATATGGGACGCAACATAGGGCAAGTTCTGTCTAGATTTCGAAAATTGAAATCATGTATGATCAACTGTTAGTGTTTTGAATATATCGTTTTGTACAAAATATATTTTGTGGTGATTCTTGTCTATTTGCAACCTTTAGAGATGTACCTACATCTTTCATTAAGGATATAAAGTTCAGTTTTGCATTTTTCCTTTACAAATCTAAGTTGCGACATGAAGTACCAGGCTGGACATATTCACTATTTTGGGAGCATAGTTGTATTTGTACATGCTAGGCTTACTTGTGATGATGATCCTGTTTTACTTCAACATTATTGAGCTAATAGAAGTTAAATAAGTTATTTAATTGTATTTTTAAGGTTATTTATACTCGTGTACAAGTTGAGAACCTTGATACGTTGGTCGGGAAACGGTTTGAATGCTTGAAGTTTTGTTGGACTGTTTTTATACTAAAGCTCGAGGTTTAGGTATAAACTTGTACTGTACTCTTGTTCTCTGCTTGAAAGGTAACTTGGTGAATCTAGCGGCTCCACGTATATAGTTTTTACACCACTAAGTTTTATGCTTAGCGATAATTGTTTCTATCGTAGGGAACGTTCGAAGGGATACTTGAAGCTGGCCATTGGAGAGGGGGGTTTTGTGAGCTGTATGGGAAGATCACATTTGCATATAGACATCTATAGTTTGCATAAATTGGGATTTGTACATGATCTATATGTAGTACATTTACATGAAATTTTGAAGGCTAATTTGTTCATGTCCCCATGGGTTGTAAAATAAGTATGACTACATGTTTTACTATTTTAGGGTGTGTAAACCCAAGTCTTGTAATATATTAAATTTACCACTAATTTTGAATGGTTGTATGAAGCATGAACCACCTAATTTGGGTACTCGAAAATTGGTAAGTCTTTTTATATCATTTTTGCAGTGTGAGGACAATATATGCATAAAAATCTCGTGAGTTATTGGCTTATATAATTTTGGAAGGGTTTTTCCACCATAAGTTAAAATTCTGTGCAACATCAATTTGGCATCAAGTAAATGTTTAAATGGGCAGATGCACATCCTTAACTATTTCTTTTTTTTCTTTATGAACCTAATCCCTCTACTAAATTATAATCAATAGGGCCATAGTTAATCTCTTTTAAATGTCGGAAGTATTTAATTAGATTTCTTGGTTAAGTGGTAGTATCATTTCAAAAGGGTCGCTATAAAACCCCATATAGGTAGTGCCTCCAAAGCTTGAGCGTGAATACTAGTGCTGCCAACTCTAGATCATGAGTGGGATAGGTGTGCTCATGTACTCTCAACTGTTGGGAGGCATAAGCAATAACTCGGCCCTGCTGCATCAAAACACTCCCTAGACCAACACCGGAAGCATCACAATATATGGTAAAGCCCTCGCCTTCAACTAGAAGAGTCAGGATAGGAGCGGTAGTAAGCAACTCCTTGAGCCTTCGAAAGCTCAACTCACACTCCTTATACCACACAAAAGGAACTCCCTGGCGAGTCAATTGAGTCAAAGGTGCAGCAATAGTGGAGAAACCCTCAACAAAACGCTTGTAGTATCCAGCCAGTCCAACGAAGCTCCTAACCTCAGTCAAAGAAGTGGGCTTAGCCCAACCACGAATGGCCTCAATCTTCGTCGGATCCACCATAATGCCATCCTTGGACAGTACCTACCCCAGAAATGTCACAGACTCCAACCAAAACTCGCACTTTGGGAACTTGGCATAAAGTCGTTGGTCTCTCAAAGTCTGGAGCACAATCCTCAGATGTTGTGCATGCTCCTCTCTGCTCCGTGAATATACAAGAATATCATCGATGAAACTATAAGGAAGGAGTCCAAATAGGGCCTGAATACACGGTTCATAAAATCCATAAAGGCAGCAGGGGCATTAGTCATCCCAAATGACATCACTAGGAACTCATAATGGCCATAATGAGTCCTAAATATGGTATTAGGGATATTTGTTGTCCTAATCCTCAGTTGATAGTACCCGAACCTCAAGTCGATCTTAGAAAACACAACAGCGCCCTGGAGCTGATCAAACAAGTCGTCAATGGGAGGCAGGGGTAACGGTTCTTCACCATCACCTTGTTTAGCTGCCTGTAATCGATGCACATCCTCATAGACCCGTCCTTCTTCTTAACAAACAGAACGAGGAAACCCCTAGGAGATACACTAGGCCGAATAAATCCCTGATCCAGGAGACCCTGGAAGCTGAATACTGAGCTCCTGAAGCTTTGCGGGGACTATCTGATAGGGCGCGATAGAAATGGTCTTAGTGCCTGGCTCCAAGTCTATAGCAAAGTCGATATCTCTCTCCGGGGGTAGGCCAGGCAAGTCAGCAGGGAATATGTCTAGAAACTCACAAACCACTGGAACTGAGCCAACAGAGGGGGCCTCGCTAGATACATCACGAACATAAGCCAAATAGGCTAAGCATCCCCCAGCTACTAACCTCCGGGCTCGAACATAAGAGATAATACCAACCGGTGTGCGACTAAAAGACCCATGCCATACCACCGGGGGTATGTCAGGCATGGCTAAGGTAACGGTCTTGGCATAACAATCCAAAACCGCATAATGAGGTTCGTCTTGGTATGTTGCCCCTATAGAGTGACCACACAAGATCTACACACCTGATCCACTACTAAAGAATCTCCTACCGGAGTTGAGACGCGTAACGGCACTGCCAAGGGCTCAGGGCTCATACTCAATCACGGAGCACAATAAACAGACACATAAGAATAAGAGTGAAACCAATTTTGACATACGATGCACGTAAATGATACAAAACAAGGAATCTTCCAAACAACATCATGTAGCCTCCCGAAGATAAGTCACGAAAGTCTCTGCACCGATCCGCAAGACTCTACTCGACATTAGCTCTGTACAAGTGAGACCGGTGAACCTGAGGCTCTGATACCAACTTGTCACAACCTGATTCCTCGAGAGTGATGGCACCTACTATATCCCACTAGTAGGTAAGACAACCCAAAACCCAGAACAACTAGTAGTGGGTAAAAGGGCAGAAACCAAGTGGCAGAAACAATAACAACAAAAAGGAATAAGGCAAGCCAAAAGAATACATAAATAAAACTGGATCCCTCCCAGAACCTGGAAGTCACAAGTACAGAGTCATACTAAGAATACAAGTCCCAAAAGTTGACTAACATACAAAAATATACGCAAGTACAAAGGACCTGTCTCAAGTACAAAAGACGAGCCACAAAATATATGTATAGAAGGAGACAACAATGATCAGTTTTGATTTTTATATTTTTCAGACATTTACGAAGAAAAATATTTTTTTTGATTTTTTTCGGACAGTTAAGAAAATAATTGAAATTTTGATCTCATTTTCGTTTCGATATTCTGAAGTCATTGGTGCAAGTCGAAAAAAATTTAATGTGTCTTTTGTAATTTTTTCTTGATTTTATATTTTTCAGACATTTACGAAGAAAAAAAAAATTATTTTTTTCGAACAGTTACAAAAAAAACCAAAATTTTGATCTTATTTTTGTTTCAATATTCCAAAGTCATTGGTGCAAGTCGAATTTTTTTTGAGGTGTTTTTTATATTTTTCAAACAGTTACGAAAAGAAGTAAAATTTTTATCTTATTTTCGTTTCGATATTCTAATGTCATTGGTGCATGTCAAAACTTTTTTTGAGGTGTTTTTTGTATTTTTTTTCTATTGATTTTTATATTTTTTGGACATTAACAAAGAAAAAAAAATTCTGATTTTTTCGAAAGTTATTAAAAGAAGTAAAATTTTAATCTTATTTTCGTTACGATATGCTAAAGTCATTGGTGCAAGTCAAAAACTTTTTGAGGTTTTTCTTGTATTTTTTTTCTTGATTTTTGTATTTTTTGGACATTTTCGAAGAAGTAAAATTTTGACCTTATTTTCTTTTCGATATTCTAAAGTCATTGGTGCAAGTAGAAATTTTTTTGTGGTGTCTTTTATATTTTTTCTGGATTTTTATATTTTTCAGACATTTACGAAGAAAAAAAAAATTCCGACAGTTACGACAATAAGTAAATTTTTATCTTATTTTCGTATCGATATTCTAAAGTCATTAGTGTAAATCGAAAAATTTTGAGGTGTTTTATATATATATTTTCTTGATTTTTTTATGTTTTTCAGACATTTACGAGGAAAAAATGAATTTTTTTTATTTTTTTCGAACAGTTACGAAAAGATGTAAAATTTTGATCTTATTTTTTTTCCGATATTCTAAAGTCATTGGTGCAAGTTGAAACTTTCTTGAGGTGCTTTTTGTATTTTTCTTCTTGATTTTTATATTTGTCAAACATTTACGTAGAAAAAAATAAAAAAATTAATTTTTTTTAACAGTTACGAAAATAAGTAAAATTTTGATCTTATTTTCGTTTTCATATTCTAAAGTCATTGGTGAAATTTCAAATTATTTTGAGGTGTATTTTGTATTTTGTTCTCTATTTTTCATATTTTTTGGACATTTACAAAGAAAAAAATCATTTTTTTCTTTTTTCTGAACTATTACAAAAAGATGTAAAGTTTTGATCTTACTTTTGTTTCGATATTCTGAAGTGAGTGGTGAGTGTTGAAATTTTTTTGAGGTGTTTTTTGTATTTTTTTTATTGATTCTTATAATTCTTGTACATTTACCAAGAAAAAAGATATAACTTTTGATATTTTTGGGACAATTAGGAAAAAAGTAAAATTTTGATCTTATTTTCGTTTCGATATTCTAAATTCATTGGTGCAAGTCTAAATTTTATTAAGGTGTTTTTTGTACAATTTTTTCTTGATCCGAATAAAAATATTTTTTTTGATTTTTTTCTTACAGTTACGAAAAGCAGTAAAATTTTGATCTTATTTTCGTTTCGATATTTTAAAGTCATTGGTGCAAGTCAAAAAAAAATTGAGGTGTTTTTATATTTTTTTTTCTCTTGATTTTTATATTTTTCGAACAATTACGAAGAAATAAATAATATTATTAATTTTTTTCATACAGTTACGAAAAGAAGTAAAATTTTGATCTTATTTTTGTTTTGATATTCTAAAGTCATTGGTGCAACTCGAAATTATTTTGAGGTCTTTTTTATATTTTCCTCTATTTTTATATTTTTCGTACATTTAAGAAGAAAAAAATAATTTTTTTATTTTTCGGACAATTACGAGAAGAAGTAAAATTTTGAACTTATTTTCGTTTTGATGTTCTAAAGTCTATGGTGCAAGTCAAACAAAAATTTAGGTGCTTTTGTATTTTTACATTTTTTGCACATTTACAAAAAAGTAAAAATTGATTTTTTTCGGACAGTTACGAAAAGAAGTCAAATTTTGATCTTATTTTCGTTTCGATATTCTAAAGTCAATTGTGCAATTCAAAAAATATTGAGGTGTTTTTTATATTATTTTCTCTATTTTTATATTTTTCGGACATTTTCGAAGAAAAATATTAAAAAATTGGTTTTTTTCGGACAGTTACGAGAAGAAGTAAATTTTTTATCTTTTTTCATTTCGATATTCGAAAGTCATTGGTGCAAGTAGAATTTTTTGGAGGTGTTTTTTGTATTATTTTTATTTTTATATTGTTCGGTCATTTACGAAGAAAAATGTAAAATTTTGATTTTTTTTGGACAGTTACGAGAAGAAATAAAATTTTGATATTATTTTCGTTTCGTTATTTTAAAGTCATTGGTGCAAGTCGAAGCTTTTTTGAGGTGTTTTTTATATTTTTTTTCTTGATTTTTATATTTTTTAGACATTTACGAAGAAATATAAAGTTTTGATTTTTTTAGAACAGTTACGAAAAGAAGTAAAATTTTGAGTGCTTCTAACCAAGTTCTATTTCAAGATTCTTCAAAATTTCTCAAGAACATTGTTCTTTCACGTATATAAGGCTATCATAGTGTTGGACTAGTTCGTCTTCACGCCCTACATCTACTTTCAAATCAGTAAAAGAGTCATCTAGGATTCTATACCTAGATTTGAGTATTCTTGAGATAAGTTGATTTTAAGTTCTTGTGTTCGTGATTCTTTTTTTGAAATTCTATTCCTAATTTTTGAATTATTATATGTTATGCATTGAGATTCTTGAGTTGATTCGTTCATGTCTATATTTCAGCATGAACCCTATGAATTGAGTATTCTTGAGATGAGTAGTATCATTGAGTTCTAAATTCTTGAATTCTGAGTATTGAGTTTTCTATATTGTTATTGAGATCCTTCAGTTGATTTGTTCATGTCTATATTTCAACATGAACTCTACAATTTGAGTTATAAAATTTTCTTGATTTTTATATTTTACTGACATTTACGAAGAAAAATAAATTGTTTGATTCTTTTCGGACAATTACGAATAAATTAAAATTTTGATCTTATTTTTGTTTCGATATTCTAAAGTCATTGGTGCAAGTCGAAAAATTTTTGAGGTGTTTTTTGTATTTCTTCTTGATTTTTATATTTTTTGGACATTTACGAAGAAATAAAATATTTTTTTTGGACAATTACAAAAAGAAGTAAAATTTTGATCATTTTTTCGTTTCAATATTCTAAAGTCATTGGTACAAGTCAAAAAATAATTGAGGGGTTTTTAGTATTATTTTTTTTCTTGATTTTTATATTTTTCAGACATTTACGAAGAAAAAAAAAATTTTGAATTTTTTCGGACAGTTACGAAAAGAAGTAAACTTTTGATCTTATTTGCATTTCGATATTCTAAAGTCATTGGTGCAAGTCAAAACTTTTTTGAGGTTTTTTTTGTATTTTTTTCTTGATTTTAATATTTTTCGCACATTTATGTATTTTTTATTTTTTTGATTATTTTCGGATAGTTACGAAAAGAAGTAAAATTTTGATCTTATTTTCGTTTCGATATTCTAAAGTCATTGGTGCAGGTCAAAACAAATTGAGTTGTTTTTTGTATTTTTTCTTGATTTTTATATTTTTCGAACATTTATGAAGAAAAATAAATTTTTTGAATTTTTTCAAACAGTTACGTAAAGAAGTAAAATTTTGATCTTATTTTCGTTTCGATATTCTAAAGTCATTGGTGCAAGTCGAATTTTTTGTTTGAACTATTTTTTTATTTTTCTTGGTTCTATATTTTTCTGACATATATGAAGAAAAAATAAAATTTTGATTTATTTTTTTCGGACAGTTATGAAAAGAAGTAATATTTTGATCTTATTGTCGTTTTGATATACTCAACTCATTTGTTCAAGTTGAAATTTTTTAGAGGTGTCTTTTGTATTTTTTCTTATTTTTATATATTTTGAATACTTACGAAGAAAAATAAATTTTTTTATTTTATTCGGATAGTTACGAAAAAAAGTAAAATTTTGATCTTATATTAGTTTCGATATTCTAAGGTTGTTGGTGCAAGTCGAATTTTTGTTGAAGTGTTTTTAGTATTTCTTTTTCTTGATTTCTATGTATTTTTTGGACATTTACGAAGAGAAAATAATATTATTATTTTTTTGGAATAGATACGAAAAGAAGTAAAATTTTGATCTTATTTTCCTTTCGATATTCTAATGTCATTGGTCCAAGTCGAAATTTTTTTGAAGTACTTTTAGTATTATTTTTTTCTTGATTTTTATATTTTTTGGACATTTATGAAGAGAAAAATATAATTTTTTATTTCTTTCGGACAATTACAAAATGTAGTAAAATTTTGATCTTATTTTAGTTTCGTTATTCTAAGATCATTGATGCAAGTCAAAAAAAAATTGAGGTGTTTTTTGTATTTTTTTTTATTGATTTTTATATTACGAAGAAAAAATGAACTATTTAATTTTTTCAAACAGTTACGAAAAGAAGTAAAATTTTGATCCTATTTTCGTTTCAATATTCTGAGGTCATTGGTAAAAGTTGACATTTTTTTAGGTGTTTTTTACAATTTTTCTTTATTTTTATATTTTTTCGGCCATTTTCCAAGACAAAAGTACAATTTTTGTTTTTTTCGGATAGTTACAAAAAGAAGTAAAATTTTAATCTTATTTTCGTTTTGATATTCTAAGGTCATTGGTGCAAATTCAAAAAAAAATTAGGGTATTTTTTTTATTGTTTCTTTATTTTTATATTTTACGGATATATACAAAGAGAAAAATAAATTTTTTGATTTTTTTCAAACAGTTACTAAAAGAAGTAAAAAAATATATTTTAATTTAGTTTCGATATTCTAAGGTCATTGTTGCAAGTAGGAAATTTTTTAAGGGGTTTTTTGTATTATTTTTTTTCTTGAATTTTATATTTTTTATACATCTACGAAGAAAAAATAATTTTCTTGATTTTTTTCACACAGTTACGAGAATAACTAAAATTTTGATCTTATTTTCATTTCGATATTCTAAGGTTATTGTTGCAAGACAAATAAAATTGAAGAGTTTTTAGAAATTTGTTTTCTTGATTTAAATATTTTTTAGACATTTACGATTTTTTTTTATATTTTTGATTTTTTTCCGAACAGTTACGTAAAGAAGTAAAATTTTAATCTTATTTTCATTTTGATATTCTAAGGTTATTGGTGCAAGTCGGATTTTTTTCTTCTTGATTTTTATATTTTTCGGAAATTTACGAAGAGAAAAATAAAAGTTTTGATTTTTTCGGATAGTTACGAAAAGAAGTAAAATTTTGATCTTATTCATTTTGATATTCTAAGGTCATTGGTGCAAGTCGAATTGTTTTTGAGGTTTTCATTTTTTTTTTCTTGATTTTATATTTTTCAGACAGTTACATGGAGGAAAAAAATTATTTTTTCGAACTGTTATGAAAAGAAGTAAAATTTTGATCTTATTTTCGTTTCAATATTCTAAGGTCATTAGTGTAAGTGAAAAAAATTGAGATGTTTTTTGTATTCTTTTCTTGATTTTTATATTTTTTGGACATTTATGAAGAGAAAAATACAATTTTTATTTTTTCGAACCGGTACCAAAAATATTTAAAAGTTGTATTTTTTGTATATTTTTTTTCTTAATTTTTATATTTTTTGGATATTTATAAAGAGAAAATTAAATTTTTTGATTTTTTTTGGATAGTTACGAAAAGAAGTAAAATTTTGATCTTATTTTCGTTTCGATATTCTAAGGTAATTGGTGCAAATAAATATTTTTGTGAAGGTGTTTTTTGTATTTTTTTTCTTTATTTTCATATTTTTAGGACATTTACGAATTTAAAAAATAATTTTTTGATATTTTTTGGATAGTTACGAAAATAAGTAAATTTTGATCTTATTTTCGTTCCTATATTCTAAGGTCATTGCTGCAAGTCGAATTTTTTTTGAGATATTTTTTGTATTTTTCCTTGATTTTTGTATTTTTCAGAAAATTACGAACAGAAAAATAAAACGTTTGATTTTTTTTGTATAATTAAGAAAAGAAGTAAAATTTTGATCTTATTTCTCTTCGATATTCTAAGGTAATTGGTGCAAATAAACATTTTTCTAAGGTGTTTTTTGTAAAAACAAATTCTTGATTTTTATATTTTTAGGACATTTACGAATTGAAATATAAATTTTTGATTTTTTTTGGATAGTTACGAAAATAAGTAAATTTTGATCTTATTTTCGTTCCTATATTCTAAGGTCATTGCTGCAAGTCAAATTTTTTTTGAGATGATTTTTGTATTTTTCCTTGATTTTTATATTTTTCAGAAAATTACGAACAAAAAAATTAAACGTTTGATTTTATTCGTATAATTAAGAAAAGAAGTAAAATTTTGATCTTATTTCGCTTCAATATTCTAAGGTCATTGGTGCAAGTCGAAATTTTTTTGAGTTTTTTTTGTATTTTTTTCTTGATTTTTTATTTTTCGGACATTTACGTAGAGGAAAAATTATTTTTTTGGATAGTTACGAAAAGAAGTAAAATTTTGATCTTATTTTCGTTTCAATATTCTCAGGTCATTGGTGCAAGTAAAAAAAAATTGAGGTGTTTTTGGTATTTTTTTCTCTCTTGATTTTTATATTTTTTGGACATTTACGAATACAATAGTTAAATTTATGATTTTTTTGAGACATACTAAGAGAAAAATACAATTTTTGATTTTATTCGGACAGTAACGAAAACAATTAAAAAATTTATCTTACTTTTGTTTCGATATTCTAAGGTCATTGGTGCAAGTCGAAATTTTTTTGACGTGTTTTTTGTATTATTTTTCTTGAATCTTATATTTTTCGAACATTTACGAAGAGAAAATTAAATTTATTTGATTTTTTTTCAAACAGTTTTTAAAGAAGTAAAATTTTGAACTTATTTTCAATTTCGATATTCTTAGGTCATTGCCTCATTGGTGAAATTCGATATTCTTTTGAGGTATTTTTTGTTTTTTTTTATATATTTTTTGTACTTTTACGGGGAAAAAATAATGTTTTTGATTTTTTCGGACAATTACGAAAAGAAGTAAAATTTTGATCCTATTTTTGTTTCGATATTCTAAAGTCATTGTTACAAGTCGAATTTTGTTTGAGGTGTTTTTTGTATTTTTTTTTTCTTTATTTTTATATTTTTCAGACATTTACATAGAAAAAAATATTTTTTTTTATTTTTGTCGGACAATTAGGAAAATAAGTAGAATTTTGATATTATTTTGGTTTCCATATTCTAAAGTCATTGATGCAAGTTGAAATTATTTTGAGGTGTTTTTCTATTTTGTTCTCTATTTTTCATATTTTTCGGACATTTACAAAGAATAAAATGATTTTTTTGATTTTTTTCGGACTGTTACAAAAAGATGTAAAGTTTTGAATCTTATTTTTGTTTCAATATTCTAAAGTGATTGGTTAGTGTCGAAATTTTTTTGAGGTGTTTTTTGTATTTTTTTTTCTTGATTCATATATTTTTTGGACATTTACAAAGCATAAAGATATAACTTTTGATTTTTTTGGGACAGTTATGAAAAAAGTAAAATTTTGATCTTATTTTCGTTTCGATATTCTAAAGTCATTGGTGCGAATCCAAATTTTTTTGAGGCGTTTTTGTAAAGAATAATTCTTGATCTTTATATTTTTCGGATATTTATGAATAAAAATCATTTTTTTGATTTTCTTTCTGACAGTTACGAGATGAAGTAAAAAAATTATCTTTTTTCGTTTCGATATTCTGAAGTCATTTGTGCTAGTAGAAATTTTTGGAGGTGTTTTTTGTATTATTTCTTGATTTTTATATTTTTCGGACATTTACGAAGAAAAAAATAAAATTTTGATTTTTTTTCGGACTGTTACGAGATAGAAGTAAAATTTTGATCTTATGTTTGTTTCGTCATTTTAAAGTCATTGGTGCAAGTCGAAACTTTTTTGAGGTGTTTTTTATATATTTTTTTTCTTGACTTTAATATTTTTCGGACATTTACGAAGAAAAATATTTTTTTTGATTCTTTCACGTATATAAGACTATCATAGTGTTGGACTTGTTCGTCCGCACGCCCTACATCTACTTTCAAATCAGTAAAAGAGTAATCTAGGATTCTATCCCTAGATTTGAGTATTCTTGAGATAAGTTGATTTTGAGTTCTTGTGTTCCTGATTTTTTTTTTGAAATTCTATTCCTAATTTTTGAATTGTTAATGTTATGCATTGAAATTCTTGAGTTGATTCGTTCATGTCTATATTTCAGCATGAACCCTATGAATTGAGTATTCTTAAGATGAGTAGTATCATTGAGTTCTAAGTTCTTAAATTCTGAGTATTGAGTTTTCTATATTGTTATTGAGATCCTTGAGTTGAGTTGTTCATTTCTATATTTCAGCATGAACTCTACAATTTGAGATATAAATTTTTCTATTTTACGGACATTTACGAAGAAATTTTTTTTTTTTTATTTTTTTCGGACAATTACGAAAAAAGTAAATTTTTGATCTTATTTTCATTTCGATATTCTAAAGTCATTGTACAAGTTGAATTTTTTTTGAGGTATTTTTTGTATTTCTCCTTAATTTTTATATTTTTTAGACATTTATGAAGAAATAAAATAATTTTTTGTTTTTTTGGACAATTACAAAAAGAAGTAAAATGTTGATTAATTTTTCTTTTCGATATTCTAAAGTCATTGTACAAGTCAAAAAAAATTTGAAGGGTTTTTTCTATTTTTTTCTTGATTTTTATATTTTTCAGACATTTACGAAGAAAAACAATAATTTTTTAAATTTTTTTCGGACAGTTACGAAAAGAAATAAATTTTTATCTTATTTTCGTTCCATATTCTAAAGTCATTGGTGCAAGTCAAAAAAAAATTGAGTTCTTTTTGGTATTTTTTTTCTTGATTTTTATATTTTTTCGCACATTTACGAAAATAACTTAATTATTTTCGGTCAGTTACGAAAACAAGTAAAAATTTTATCGTATTTTCTTTTCGATATTCTTAAGTCATTGGTACAAGTCAAATTATTTGAGGTGTCTTTTGTATTTTTTCTTAATATTTATATTTCTTGGACATTTACGAAGAAAAGAATAAAAAAAATTTATTTTTTTCAGACAATTACGAAAAAAAGTAAAATTTTGATCATATATTCGTTTTGATATCCTAAAGTCATCAGTGCAAGGCGAAGAATTTTTGAAGTGTTTTTTTATATATTTTATTTATTTTTATATTTTTCAGACATTTACAAAGAATTTTTATTATTATTTATTTTGGTCAGTTACGAAAAAATGTAAAATTTATCTTATTTTAGTTTCGATATTCTAAATTCATTGGTGCAAGTAGAAAATTTTTTTGAGGTATTTTTTGTATTTATCTTGAAATTTATATTTTTCGGACATTTATAAAGAAAAATATAAATTTATTTTTGGTTCGATATTCTGAAGTCATTGGTGCACGTTGAAATGTTTTTGAGACATGTTTTCTTAATTTTAATATTTTTGGACATTTAATAAAAAAAAAAAAAATTTTGATTTTATTCGGACATTTACAAGAAAATTAAAATTATGATCTTATTTTCGTTTCGATATTCTAAAGTCATTGGTGCAAGTCGAAATTTTTGTGAGGTATTTTTTCTTAATTTTAATATTTTTTGGACATTTAAGAAGAAACAATAACTTTTTTTTGATTTTATTCCGACATTTACAAAAAAAGTAAAATTTTGATCTTATTTTCGTTTCGATATTATAAAGTCATTGGTGGAAGTAAAAAAAAAATTGAGGTGTTGTTTGTATTTTTTTTCTTGATTTTAATATTTTTGGGACATTTACGAAGAAAAATGGAAGTTTTTGATTTTTTTCGGACTGTTACGAAACAAGTAAAAAAAATTATCTTATTTTCGTTTCGATATTCTAAAGTCAGTGGTGCCAATCAAAAAAACTTTGAGATGTTTCTTGTATTTTTTTTCTTGATTTGTATATTTATCTTACATTTACGAAGAAAAAAAATAAAATTTGTGATGTTTTTCAGATCGTAATGTAAAGAAGTAAAATTTTGATCATATTTTCGTTTCGATATTTTAAAGTCATTTGTGCAAGTCAAATTATTTTTAGGTGTTTTTCATATTTTTTCTTGATTTTTATATTTTTCACACATTTACGCAGAACAAAATAATTCTTTTGCACAATTACGAAAAAAATAAAATTTTGATATCATTTTTGTTTCGATATATCAAAGGTATTCGTGCAAGTTAAAAAAATTTAAGGGGTTTTTTGAATTATTGCCTTGATTTTTATATTTTTTGAACATTTATGAAGAAAAATAAATTTTTTGATTTTTTTGGACAAATACGAAAAGTCAAAAGTCATTGGTACAAGTCGAAATTGTTTTGATGTGTTTTTTGTAAGTTTTTCTTGATTTTCATATTTTTCAGACATTGACGAAGAAAGACAATTTTTTTTTATTTTTTTCGAACAGTTATGAAAAAAATTAAAATTTGAACTTATTTTCATTTCAATATTCTAAAGTCATTGGTGAAAGTCAAATTTTTTTGAGGTATTTTTTGTATTTTTTCTTGATTTTTATATTTTTTGGCCTGTTACGAAAAGAAGTATAATTTTGATCTTACTTTCGTTTCGATATTCTAAAGTCATTGGTGCAACTCGAAACTTTTTTGAGGTGTTTATTATATTATTTTTTTGCCTTTTATATTTTCGAACATTTTCGAAGAAAAAAATAAAAAATTTATTTTTCGGACAATTACCAAAAGAAATAAAATTTTGTTACAATATTCTGAAGTCATTGGTGTAAGTCAAAAAAACTTTGAGGTATTTTTTGTATTTTTTCTTAATTTTTATAATTTTTAGACATTTACGAAGAATTTTTATTTTATTTTTTTATAAAAAGAACTAAAATTTTAATCTTATTTTCGTTTCGATATTCTAAAGTCATTGGTGCAAATCAATTTTTTTTTTAGGTGTCTTTTATATATTTTTTCTTTATTTTTATATTTTTCGGACATTTACGAAGAAAAAAATATATTTTTTGATTTTTTTTCGAACAATTATGAAAATAAGTTAAATTTTGATTTTATTTCGTATCGATTTTCTAAAGTCATTGTTGCAAATTGAAATTTTTTGAGGTGTTTTTTCTATATTTTTCTTGAAATTTTTATATTTTTCAGACATTTACGAAGAAAAAAATAATTTTTTTGATCTTTTCGGACAGTTACAAAAAGAAGTAAAATTTTGATCTTATCTTCGTTTCGATATTCGAAAGTCATTGGTGCAAGTTGAATTTTTTTGAGGTGTTTTTTGTATTTCTTTCTTGATTTTTATATTTTTTGGACATTTACGAAGAAAAATATTTAAATTTTTTGATCTTTTTTGGATTGTTACGAAAATAAGTATAATTTTGATCTTATTTTCGTTTGGATATTCTAAAGTCATTGGTGCAAGGCGAAATTTATTTGAGGTGTTATTTGTATTTTGTTCTCTATATTTAAATTTTTTGGAAATTTACAAAGAATAAATAATATTAATTTATTGATTTTTTCCTGATAGTTACAAAAAGAAGTAAAATTGTGATCTTATTTTTGTTTCGATATTCTAGAGTGATTGGTGCAAGTAAAAAAAAAATTGAGGTGTTTTTTGTACTTTCTTTCTTGATTATTACATTTTTCGGAAATTTACGAAGAAAACAAAATATAATTTTTGATTTTTTCCGACAGTTATGAAAAAAAGTAAAATTTTGATCTTATTTTCGTTTCGATATTTAAAAGTCATTGGTGTAGGTCTAAATTTTTTTGTGGGGTTTTTTGTATTTTTTTCTTGATCTTTATATTTTTCGGACATTACGAATTAAAATAATTTTTTTGATTTTTCCCAGACAGTTACGAAAAGAAGTAAAATTTTGATCTTATTTTCGTTTTGATATTTTAAAGTCATTGGTGCAAGTCGAATTTTTTTGAGTTGTTTATATATATTTTTTTTCTTGATTTTTATAATTTTCCAAACATTTACAAAGAAAAAAAATATTTTTAATTTTTTTTGGACAATTACAAAAAGAAGTAAAATTTTGATCTTATTTCCGTTTCCATATTCTAAAGTAACTGGTGCAAGTCGAAATTATTTTGAGGTGTTTTTTTTTTTTTCTCTATTTTAAATTTTTCGAACATTTACAAAGAAAAAAATGTCTTTTAAATTTTTTTCGGATAGTAACGAGAAGAAGTAAATTTTTTATCTTATTTTCGTTTCGATATTCTAAAGTCATTGGTGGAAGTCAAATTTTATAGAGGTGTTTTTTGTATTTTTTTATTATTATATTTTTCGCACATTTACGAAGAAAAATTTGATATTTTTGGACAGCTACGAAAATAAGTAAAAATTTTATCTTATTTTCGTTTCGATATTCTAAATTCAATTGTGCAAGTCGAATTTTTTTTGAGATGTTTTTTTATATTGTTTTCTCTATTTTTATATATTTTGGACATTTACGGAGAAAAAAAATAAAAAATAGGTTATTTTTCCGACAGTTACGAGAAGAAGTAAAAAAAAAATTGTTTTGATATTCTAAAGTCGTTGGTGCAAGTAGAAATTTTTGGAGGTGTTTTTTTGTATTTTTTCTTGATTTCCATATTTTTTGGACATTTACGAAGAAAACAATAAAAAAATTTCTTTTTTTCTGTCACGACCTGATTCCTCGAGTCATGATGACGCCTACTATAACTCACTAGTAGGCAAGACAACCTGTATCCCGGAACAACTAGTAATGGGATTGAGGGTAGAAAACTAAACCCAACAACATAATAATAGTAACAACAGGATTCACAAATGGAAGGGTTTAAGCAAGCCAAAACTATATACAAATAAAAGATCCCTCCCAGAACCTGGAAGTCACAAGTATAGAGCTACTAACAAAATGAGTACAAGTCCCAAAAGTGGACCACATAAACAAGACTGTCTCAAAAAGCAAAAGACAAGTCAATATATAAATGCAGAAGGAGTCGGGAAAATCTAGGACGCTATGTGCTCACCCTCGCCTCCTAATATGACTGGAGCTGGCTCGAAATCAACGCTGATAGTTGGTGCTCGGACCTGCGTCACGAAAATAGATGTGGAGTGTAGCATGAGTACCAAAACAATAGGTACCCAATAGACATCATAGGCCGACTGAGCAAGAAAAGCAAAAGTAATATGAAATTCGAGAATCTGACATACTAACAAAAATAAGTAGGAGGGAACATCTAATAGGTATGCACACGAGCATACTCACACACAAAGAGAAAGAATGTAGCTAACTAAATCTGAACGGGCTCCCATAAACCCGGCTGGTACACTCGTGCACAATATGAAAGTAATACCCGAACGGACTCCCATAAGCCCGACGGGTGCAAAGAAGGGAGAGTTGAAATGAAGTAAGAGGATCTAATGAAGTTTCCAAGATTACCACAACTTTTCGGACTTGAACCGAACTAATCCATGTTCTCTAAGCTTACCTAGAGCTAATAGGGAAATAATGACTTGAACCGAATGAAGATGAAGGATAGGGGACTTGAACCGAGATTTGGAATAACTGAGGACTTGAACAAAGGCAAAGGATAATCGTGGACTTGAACCACATAAAATATGACCAAGGACTTGAACCGAGGTGAAGAATAATCGTGGACTTAAACAACATAAAATATGACCAAGGACTTGAACCGATGTTAAGGATAATCGTGGACTTGAACCGAGGTTAAGGATAATCGTGGACTTGAACAACATAAAATATGATCAAGGACTTGAACCAAGGTTAAGGATAATCGTGGACTTGAATGTACCACATAAAATATGACCAAGGACTTGAACCGAGGTTAATGATAATCATGGACTTGAACCACATAAATTATAACCAAGGCAAGGACTTGAACCCTGCCCGGTGGAGTGAACTAGGACATGAACCACGAGTAGAGGTGAGTCGGTTAGAAATAGGATCAGTTGTCAACCGAGCGTCACGGGGAGTACCCCCAAACCGAGTGCCATTAATAAATCAGTCCTGCCCGAACCGTATCCAACCAGAATCGTCGAGTAGCTCCCAAACCAAGAATTCGAATACATCAAAACCGATGGGACAAGGAATTATGAATATAAGGTTCCAAGAGCGGTGTTACTGCCTGGCTAAGGCCCAGACTATCAGACTCAAGTCTGCTATATCAGTCTACAGGGATCTAAGCCGTCCAAAGCGACATTGGAGAGGTTTCAAGGCTTACCGGCTCTAAAATATGCAAGTCTATGGCAATCACTAGTCTAAGCCTAGACTAAGGCCAAACATGCTTTCAAATATACACACAAGCCATAAAAAAGGCGTACCACAAGGTACAGATGATCAATAATTACATTAGACATGCTTCAGTAACCCGGAGTACCCGAAATTAGAGTATAAGTCATGGTTTCTAGGAATTTAGCATGCTCAACAACCAATTACCCTAAAATCACACAAATCAACATAAAATGCTAAATCATGCTCAATCTAAGGAGAGGGAAGTTGTAGCCAACCTGTAGACCGACCGCGCGTGCTCAAAATCACATAGCCAGAGCCTTTCTCTTCCATACGGCCTCAGAACACTGCCACACTATCAAAAATAGAATCACAACGACAATACGAGCCTTTTGACACCAAAATCATAATTTTCGGAGTTGGATAGAAAATTGAGCCTAAAATGGGATTGTGGGACCCGCGATGGGCATTTCGAATTTGACACCGCAAGAAGGATATAAACGCAATATGGAACTTGTACCCCAAAATAGGGCACAACTCGAGGATCATAACAAAAGAAATTTGATCATGCAACAAAAATTTGATTTATGGGAAAAATCAAGAAGAGGGCATCCCCTTTGGGGAAGAAATTACCTCAAAAAGTCGATCTTCACACTTCTCCAAGCACTCCATATAGAACCCACAATCCACATGAACACCCATCACTTTGAATCACCTAAATCGGAGCTCTATAGCTCAAGAAATCAAAACCTCCATTAAAGAGAAGAGTCAAGAGGAGGGCATCAACTAAAACCAAGAAACGCCTCAATCGAAGCTTCCCCAGCACATTCCGATCACACCACTGCGTTCCCACAGAAGAACCATACAATTTAGATCTTTGAATCACTCAATTTGGAGCTCTATAGCTCAAGATTACGCAATTGAAAATGAGGGCTGAAAGCTGAAATGAGGCTTTTAAAAGACGAATCTAGTCACTAAAAAGACAAAATCTGGTAGTTAAAAGCCCAAATCTAGTCGCTATAAGGGCTGCATCAAATTTCAGCTTTTTCTATTTTTTTAAAGTCTCCCATGGGGTGCTCGGAATTCGTTCGGAATCCCATGCACGGAAATGGACTATGCTAACCCACTAAATTCGACGTTCCGGACTCAATGAAGCAGTTGAAATTCCCATACGAGATCATTCTGACTAAAAGTGAGTCCCACACCCAAATGCCATTTTTTAGCCAAATTCTACAATGCGCTTTGGGAAGCAAACAAATGGTCGTTCTAGACCAAACTTGACATTTCAGAACTAACCCCGCTGACGGATTTTTTATCCGAGCATGTTTTCCAAGAATGTTGACCAAAGTCAACCTTAGGCCAAATTTCAAAGGCTAAAACACCAAATGGTCCCAAACTCGCGTTGAAGGCCTCGAGACTCGTTTCGACCATGCTTCTAGCCTAATTTGGCCATTCTGGAGCTGATGGAACCATCATAATTCCATGTTGAGGTCGTTAACCTGATATTTTGACTAAAGTTAACTTTTCAAGGTTCAAAAGCTCCAAAACAGGAAAACGGGCCTACAACCCAAATGAAAGACCAGGCTGCCGAACAGTTAGTTCCAACAAATCATAAATGACCTGAGGTCACTATAGGAATGCCCTAAACATCAAAATGAATGCATTAACTCAAAAATGACCTGGAGGGTCAATACAAAAGAATACCTCAAAAAAATTTCGGCTTGCACCAATGACTTTAAAATATCAAAACGAAAAAAATATCAAAATTTTACTTCTCTTTATAACTGTCCGAAAAAGATAAAAATCAAGAAAAATACATAAGAAATACAAAAAAACACCTCAAACAATTTCGACTTGAACCAATTACTTAAGAATATCGAAATGAAAAAAATAACAAAATTTTACTTCTTTTCATAATTGTCCGATTTTTTTTTAATTTCTTCGTAAATGTCTGAAAAATATAAAAATCAAGAAAAATACATAAAAATACAAAATACACCTAAAAAATTTTTGACTTGCACCAATGACTTTAGAATATCAAAACAAAAAAATATCAAAATTTAACTTATTTTCGTAACTGTCCGATTTTTTTTTTTCTTTGTAAATATCCCAAAAATATAAAAATACATAAAAAATATAAAAAACATTTAAATTTTTTTCTGACTTGCACCAATGACTTTAGAATAGCAAAACAAAAAAAATATCCAAATTTTACTTCTTTTTGTAACTGTTCGATTTTTTTTTGTTTTTCTTCATAAATGTCCGTAAATTTTAAAAATCAATAAAAATACATAAAAAAAATAATACAAAAAACACATCATAAAAATTTCGACTTGCACCAAAGACTTTAGAATGTCGAAACGAAAAAAATATCAAAAAATTTACTTATTTTCGTAATTGTCCGATTTTTTTTATTTTTCTTCAGAAATTTTGGAAAAATATGTAAAAATACAAAAAACACCTCAAAAGTTTTTTGACTTTCACCAATGACTTTAGAATATCGTAACGAAAACAATATCAAAATTTAACTTCTTTTCGTAACTGTCTGAAAAAAATTTATTTTTCTTCGTAAATGTCCATAAAATATAAAAATCAAGAAGAATACATAAAAAAATATAAAAAACACCTCAAAAAAATTTCAACTTGCACCAATGACTTTAGAATATCAAAACGAAAAAAGTGTCAAAATTTTTCTTCTTTTCGTAACTGTCAAAAAAAAGGTAAAAATCAAGAAAAATACATAAACAATACAAAAAACACCTCAAATTTTTTTGACTTGCACCAATGACTTAAAAATATCGAAACGAAAAAAGTATCAAAATTTTACTTATTTTCATAACTGTATAATTTTTTTTTATATTTCTTCGTAAGTGTCTGAAAAATATAAAAATATAGAAAACTACATAAAAATACAAAGAACACCTCAAAAAAAAATTCAACTTACACCAATGACTTTAAAATATCTAAACGAAAAAATTATCAAAATTTTACTTATTTTCGTATCTGTATGATTTTTTTATATTTTTCTTCTTAAATGTTCGAAGATTATAAAATTCAAGAAAAATACATAAGAATATAAAAAACATTTCAAATTATTTTGATTTGCACCAATGACTTTAGAATAGCGAAAGGAAAAAAAGATCAAAATTTTACTTCTTTTCATAATTGTCCAATTTTTTTTATTTTTTTCTTCATTCATGTCCGTAAATTTTAAAAACCAATAGAAATACATAAAAAAAATACAAAAAACACCTCAAGATGACTTTAAAATATCCAAACGAAAAAAATATCAAAATTTATTTCTTTTTCGTAACTGTCAATTTTCTTCCTAAATTTCCAAAAATATCAAAATCTATAAAAATATATGAAGATGCAAAAAGCACCTCAAAAAAATTTCAACTTTAACAAATGACTTTAGAATATCGTAACAATAAAATATCAAAATTTTACTTCTTTTTGTAACTGTCCAATTTTTTTTTTCTTCGTATATGTCCCTAAAATATAAAAATCAAGAAAAATACATAAAAACTACAAAATAAACCCTCAAAAATATTTCGACTTGCACCAATTACTTTAGAATATCGAAATGAAATAATATTAAAACTTTACTTCTTTTTGTAACTGTCTGAAAAAAAATATTTTTCTTCGTAAATGTCCATAAAATATAAAAATCTAGAAAAGTTTATAAATAAAATACAAAAAACACCTCAATTTTTTTACTTGCACCAATGACTTAAAAATATCGAAAAGAAAAGAATATCAATTTTTTTACTTCTTTTCATAATATTTCGGATTTTATTTTATTTTTATACGTAAATATACGTAAAATATAAAAATCAAGAAAAATACGTAAAATAAATACAAAAAACACCTCAAAATAATTTCAACTTGCACCAATGACTTTAGAATATTGAAACGAAAAAATATCAGAATTTTACTTCTTTTCATAGTTGTCAAATTATTTTTTAATTTTCTTGATAAATGTCCGTAAAATATAATAATCAAGAAAAATACATAAAAAGTATAAAAAACACCTCAATTGTTTTTTGACTTGCACCAATGACTTTTGAATATTGAAACGAAAAAAAAATCAAAATTTTACTTCTTTTCATAACTGTCCGAAAAGTTTTTATTTTTTTCATAAATTCCCGAAAAAATATAAAAATCAAGAAAAATTCAGTAAAATTACAAAAAACACCTCAAAAAAATTTCGACTTGCAACAACGACTTTAGGATATCGAAACGAAAAAAATATCAAAATTTTACTTCTTTTGATAACTGTCCGAATTTTTTCTTATTCTTCTTCATAAATGTATGTAAAATATACTAATCAAGTAAAATACATTAAAAAAATTTCAAAAACCACCTCAAATTTTGACTTGCACCAATGACTTTAGAATATCAAAATGAAAAATATCAAAATTTTATATCTTTTCATAACTGTCTGAGAAGTTTTTAGTTTTTCATAAATGTCCGAAAAATATAAATATCAAGACAAATTCATTAAAATTACAAAAAACACCTCAAAAAAATCAACTGCACCAATGACTTTAGAATATCGAAATAAAAAATAAAAAAAATTTTTACTTCTTTTCGTAACTGTCCAAACTTTTTTATTTTTCTTCGTAAATGTCCGAAAAATATTAAAATCAAGAAAAATACATAAAAAATACAAGAAAAACCTCAAAAAATTCGACTTGCACCAATGACTTTAAAATATCAAAACAAAAAAATATTCAAAATTATACTTCTTTTTGTAAGTGTCGGTAAATTTTTTATTTTTGTTCGTAAATGTTCATTAAATATAAAAATCAAGAAAAATACATAAAAATGATAAAAAACACTTCAATTTTTTTTTTGACATATACCAATGACTTTAGAATATCAAAACGATAAAAATATTAAAATTTAAATTCTTTTTGTAACTATCCAAGAAAGATAAAAATCAAGAAAATACATAAAGAATACAAAAAAACACCTTAATTTTTTTTGACTTGCACCAATAACTTAAGAATATCGAAACGAAAAAAAAATATCAAAATTTTACTTCTTTTCTAAATGTCCAATTTTTTTTTTATATTTCTTCGTAAATGTCTGCAAAATATAAAAATCAAGAAAAATATAAAAATACAAAAAAAGGCTCAATTTTTTTTTTACTTTCACCAATGACTTTAGAATATCGAAACTAAAAAAATAATAAAATGTTACTTCTTTTCGTATCTGTCCAATTTTTATTTTATTTTTCATCGTAAATGTCCGAAAAATATAAAAATCATGAAGAATACATAAAGATTATAAAAAATATTTCAAAACAATTTTCACTTGCATCAATGACATTAGAATAGCGAAACGAAAAAAATATCAAAATTTTACTTCTTTTCGTAAATTTCCAATTTTTTTATTTTTTTTCGTAAATGTCCATAAATTTTTAAAATCAATAAGAATACATTAAAAATACAAAAACACACCTCAATTTTTTTTTGACTTGTACCAATGAATTTACAATATTGAAACAAAAAAAATATGAAATTTTTTCTTCTTTTCTTAACTGTCCAAAGTTTTTTTTTCTTCATAAATTTTGGAAAAATATAAAAATCTATCAAAATATAGAAAAAAAAACACCTCCAAAAATTGAATTCCACCAATGACTTTAGAATATCGTAACGAAAAAATATCAAAATTTTATTTCTTTTCGTAACTGTCTGAAATTTTTATATTTCTTCGTAAATGTCCGTAAAATATAAAAAGAAAGAAAAATACGTACAAAAAAATACAAAAAATACCTCAAGAAAATTGCGAAATTTACCAATGACTTTAGAATATCGAAACGAAAATAATACTAAAATTTTACTTCTTTTTGTAACTTTCCGAAATTTTTTATTTTTCTTCATAAATGTCCATAAAATATATAAAAAAAAAAATACACAAAAAATATAAGAAACACCTCAAAAAAAATTCAACTTGCACCAATGACTTAAGAGTATCGAAACAAAAAAAATCAAAATTTTTACTTCTTTTTGTAACTGTTTATTTTTTTCTACGTAAATGTCTTTAAAATAAAAAATAAAAAAATACATAAAAAAATTACAAAAAACATCTCAAAAAAATTTCAACTTGCCCCAATGATACTAGAATATTGAAACGAAAAAAATATAAAATTTTACTTCGTTTCATAACTGTCCAAAAAAAATTATTTTTCTTCATAAATGTCCATAAAATTTAAAAATCAAGAAAAATACATAAAAAAGTATTAAAAAACACCTCAATTTTTTTTGACTTGCACCAATGACTTTAAAATATCGAAATGAAAAAACTATCAAAATTTTACTTCTTTTCATAACTCTCCGAAAAGTTTTTATTTTTTTCATAAATGTCTGAAAAATATAAAAATTAAGAAAAATACATTAAAACTACGAAAAACACCTCAAAAAAATTTCGACTTGTACCAATGACTTTAGAATATCGAAACTAAAAAAATATCAATATTTTCCTTATTTTCATAACTCTCCGAAATTTTTTATTTTTCTTTTTAAATGTTAGAAAAATATTAAAATCAAGAAAAATACATAAAAATACAAGAAACTCCTCAAAAAAAATTCGACTTGCACCAATGACTTTAGAATATCGAAATGAAAAAAATATTCAAAATCATACTTCTTTTCGTAACTGTCCAATTTTTTTTTAGTTTTCTTCATAAATTTTCGAAAAATATAAAAATATATAAAAATACAAAAACACCACAAAAAAATTTGACTTTCACCTCTGACTTTAGAATACCGTAACGAAAAAAATATCAAAACCTTTGTCTCTTCAAATGATCATCAAGCATGGATAGTGATTAAGAAGGGCCCAAAGCCTATTCCTGGATTGGCTGAAAAAGATGGCACTGAAAAGCCATTTGATCCTGAATCATTTGGTATCACTAAGGAACAACAAGAGGTAATTCAAACTAATGCTAGAGCTATAAGTTTGTTATATTGTGCAGTGAGTGGAGCCGAATATGACAAAATATCAACATGTGAAACTGCGAAAGAAATGTGGAACAAACTAGAAGTGACTTATGAAGGAACCACTAAAGTAAAAGAAGCTCAGATCAGTTCACTTGTAAATGAATATGAGTTGTTCAAAATGGCCGAAGATGAAAACATTGAATCCATGTTTTCGAGATTCAGGAAAATTGTCTGCTAACTCAAATCACTTGGAATGGTGTATTCAAATGCACTACAAGTCAGGAAACTCGTTAGAAGCCTTCCCAAGGCTTGGGAAACTAAAGCTGCCATTCTTGAAGATGGAGATCTGTAGAAAATGACATACGATGAACTTTGAGGCAACTTAATGGCCTATGAATAGAATCATATTAACAGGTACAACAAGGATGATAAAAAAAGACTGTGGCATTTACAATTGAAACATCTGGAGTTGGAGAAGAAGTTGATGAAAATTAAGATGAAGGAATGAATCTTATAAATCGAGGAGTAAGACAAATGCTTAGACAGAGAAGAAAGAGACCTCAACAGGACTTCAAGAACAATGATTTCAAAAGGAATGATGATCGCTATTACTACTACAGAAAACCAGGATACATCAAACAAAACTACCCAGAATAGAGAAGAAGAAACAATTGAAGAAACGAAGATCCTAAGAGTCTTGGAGCATGGGATCAAGGAGAAACAACTGACGATGACCATGATGAAATGGAAAATCTATGTTTCATGGCACTAGGTGAAACAAGTGAGGTAAGACCTTTTAACTGTCCAAATTGTAATGACTTATAAAATTCTTTGGATATGGTTGCCGATGAATTACAACAGGTTATTGATGAATATAATAAAATTGCTCAAGAAAAGAAAGACTGACAGATTCTTCTTGAAGCAAGTCAGATTGAAGTCGACTTACTAACATAAGAACTAGAGTAAGTAAAAATGCAGTTGAACAACATCAGAAAATCTCCAAGTCACATTTCTGTCAGATCTAACAGAACTATGTTTTATAGGAGAAACTCTCCTAATCATAGTTCCAACAGATCTATATCAAATTCTTACTCTCCTGATAATTCTGTTAAAATTACTTGCTATACTTGTGGAGAACTCGGTCATAAATCCTTTAGCTGTAGAAAATATTCTTCTGGAAAGTGGATTTGGAGACCAAAAGTCACTAATCATCAAGGACCCAAAAATACTTAGGTACCTAAAAAAACTAATCTTTTTTGTTTTCAGGAGCAGTCTAAGAAAACCTACAAAAAGGGAATGTGGGTACTTGACAGTGGATTCTCCAGACACATGTGCGGAAAGAAAGAAAATTTCAAAACCATAAAAAGGATTGATGGAGGCTGTGTAAGATTTGGGGACAATGCTAAAGGAGAAGTAACAGGAGTAGGAACCATTACTCTTAGCTCTTCATGTGATCTAGTTGAAGTGTACTTAGTTGAAGGACTCAAGCACAACTTTCTTAGCATCAATCAACTATGTGATGCCGAATTTTAAGTCACCTTCAGCACTGTAAGCTGCATCATCAAACATCCTGAGAAAAACCTTACTCTCATTGGATATCGAGTAAATAATATATGTCCTGAATAATGTTGATTTTCCTTCTCTTACCTATCTTAATGCAGTCACCAGTGACCCGTGGTTATGTCATCGAAATCTAGGACATGCAAACATGCACGCTCTTGAGAAACTCTCTAAACTGGAACTTGTTATTGGTTTACCAAAATTAAATTTTGAGAAAATTCACATCTGTGATGCATGTTAAATGGGTAAGAAAACTTTTTTATCTTTCAAGGTAAAATATATTGTAAGTACCTCAAAACCTCTCCAGCTTCTTCATATGGACCTTTTTGATCCAACTCGAACTGCTAGTATCGGAGGTAAAAGATTTTCTTTCACAATTGTTGATGATTTCTCAAGATTTACATGGGTAATGTTTTTCACTCACAAGAGTGAGGCCTTTACTAACTTTGAAGTGTTTTGTAGAAGAGTTCAAAGGGAAGCAGGTTACTTCATTACTACCATTCACAGTGACCATGGTGGCGAATTTGAAAATAAAGCATTTGAGGATTTCTGTGCTAAAAATGGATTCACTCAAAACTTCTCTTCACCTAGATCACCTTAACAAAATGGAGTGGTAGAAAGAAAAAATCGTTCATTTCATGATACAGCTAGAACTATGCTATTGGATCAGAATCTTCCTGATCATTTTTGGGAAGAAGCTGTAAGTACTGCTTGTCACATTTTTAACAAGTGTCTTATCAGGCCTATTTTAAAGAAGACTCCATATGAACTCTGGAAAGGAAAGAAGCCAAACATTAGCTACTTTCATCCTTTTGGTTGCAAATGCTTCATCCATAATAATGGTAAGAAAAACCTTGGTAAGTTCAATCCAAGAAGTGACAAAGGTATTTTCCTAGGCTATGCTCCTCCTAGCAGATATTTTAGAGTTTTTAACAAAAGAACTTTAAGTGTTGAAGAATATGTTCATGTAGTTTTTGATGACACTAATCCAAGAGTATAGGAAATTGAAGTTGGTGACGATGAAATTCCCTCCCTTAAACAAACTGAAGAGACACCAAAAGTTACTCATGTACCTAACAATGAAGAGTCAACTACTATAGAGGTGGAGTCGACTACCCCAGCTGACAAAGCTAATATTCCTAGAGAATGGAGACATAATGCAAGTTACCCTAAAAATTTCATTCTTGGGAAACCTGATGACAAAATTCAGACAAGATATTCACTTAGAAAACAAGCTTCCTTGGCTCTTGTGTCTCAAATGGAACCCAAACGAATCAATGAAGCTATGGAAGATGAGTTTTGGATACAGGAAATGAAAGAATAACTTGACCAATTCAAAAGAAATCAAGTATGGACTCTTATCGAAAGACCAAAAATCTGCTCATTAGTTCGAACCAAGTGGGTATTTCGTAACAAGTGGGATGAGAATGTAAAAGTCATTCATAACAAAGCACGATTAGTTGCTCAAGGTTACTCCCAACAAGAAGGTATTGATTACGATGAAACCTTTGCTCCTGTAGCAAGGTTAGAGTCTATTCGCATTTTACTTGCATATGCTTCTTTTAAGCGTTTTAAACTTTTTCAAATGGATGTCAAAAGTGATTTTTTAAATGGCTTTATTAAAGAAGAAGTTTTTGTTAAACAGCCCCCCGGGTTTGAAAATCCCTCTTGCCCCGACTCTGTTTATAAACTTTCCAATGCACTTTATGGTCTCAAATAGGCCCCAAAAGCCTATGAGAGATTAAGTATCTTTTTACTACAAAATAATTTTCAAAGGGGGAAAATCGATACAACTCTTTTTATTCAAAGATCTGGCTTATATATTCTTATAGTACAAATTTATGTGGATGATATTATATTTGGAAGCTCTAACCCCTCTTTGTGTGAGAACTTTGCAAATCTAATGAAAGGTGAATTTGA
Organism: Solanum piurae; assembly: GCA_029582685.1. Taxonomy (NCBI): domain Eukaryota; kingdom Viridiplantae; phylum Streptophyta; class Magnoliopsida; order Solanales; family Solanaceae; genus Solanum; species Solanum piurae. The sequence continues at coordinate 4,944 of JAJOOO010000330.1, read as the reverse complement.
AATGAGCTTAATGGGAGAACTCTCATTCTTCCTTGGATTACAAATCAAGCAGTCGACTAATGGAACTTTCATCAGTCAAACCAAATACACCAAAGAGCTTATAAAAAAAATTTGGACTCGATAAAGGTAAAGCCTTTGGAACTCCAATGAGTCCTTCCACGTGTCTCGAAACAGATGCAAATCAAGCAGTCGACTAATGGAACTTTCATTAGTCAAACCAAATACACCAAAGAGCTTATAAAAAAAATTTGGACTTGAAAAAGGTAAAGCCTTTGGAACTCCAATGAGTCCTTCCATGTGTCTTAAAACAGATACACCAGGCAAAGATGTGGATGAAAAAATGTATCGTGGAATGGTTGTATCTCTACTCTATCTCACTGCTAACAGACCAGATATCATGTTTAGTGTATGCAAATGTGCACGTTTTCAAACTGCTCCAAAAGAATCACATCTCACTACAGTAAAGCGAATCATTTGCTATCTGATTGGAACTACTGAACTAGGGCTATCGTATCCTCACTCTTCTCATTTTGATTTAATTGGATATTCAGATGCTGACTTTGCAGGTGATAAAAATGATAGAAAAAGCACTAGTGGAACATGCCAAATTCTAGGTCAATCCCTAATTTCCTGGCACAACAAAAAGCAAACCTCCGTCGCTCTATCCACCAGGAATCAGAATATCTTGCGGTGGGAAGTTGCGGTACTCAATTATTATGGATGATGCATCAATTACTTGATTATGATTTATCCTATGAAGTTGTTCCTATTTTTTGCGATATTACCAGTGTTATTAGCCTTTCTAAATATATTGTGCATCATTCTAGGGCTAAGCATATTGATATTAAGCATCATTTCATTTGAGATCATGTTGAAAATGGTGATTTTTCATTAGAGTTTGTTGACTCTTAAAATCAGTTAGCAGATATTTTTACAAAACCCTTGCTTGAAGAAAGATTTTGCTTCCTTCGAAATAGTTTGGGAATTACAATATTTGCTCCATAAGCTAATTTTTTTCCTTTTTGTTATTTAATCGTATATTCATTGTTCTCTAACTTATTTGTTTCCTTGTTTAGTGTGCTATGCCTTTTCTCTTCCCCGTAAAATGTCTTTTCCTTTCCATCAACATGTCTTTTCCTTTTCTGTTCCATATATGACTTTTATTCTCTCCGTAAAACCCTTCCTCTTCTTTCTCTCTTCTACTTATTCTCTTTTTTCTCTCTTCTCTTTTCCTCATTCTCACCATGCCTAAAACACGATCGATGGTCTCTCTTAAAAGATCTGATTTCCGTTCCTCAAATTCCCCTGATGTTCTCTCCTTATCCTCTGATTCATCTGATGAATCACTTGCTTCCTCTTCTTTGTCCTCTAAGCGTAAACTATCTGCAACAAAGATGAAGGTCAGAAGAAAGCAAAACCTAGTCCTTCTGGAACTCTTTCTCCTGAGAACATGCATCACTTCTGGGCATGGAACAAAAGAACAAGTATGAAAGGTTTAAGTCTCGACCCATTGTTCCTGGCAGGGTGGTAAATCTCAGTCAGTTGCGAAACTCCCACTGTCCGGTAAGTCCTTTTCTTAAGGCTAAAAAATTATCTCTGTTTTTTACCCTATGTGGTCTTGAATTGTTTGAGGAGGCTGTTCGTTTATTCTACGCTAGTCTCTGTGTGTCAAGTGATAGTGGTGAGTTGTAAACTCTTGTTTTAGGAAATCATCTTATCATTAATGAACTGTTGTTTGAAGATGTTTTTGGAACAAAAATTTTTGGGGTTATTCCGTACATGAATGGTTCCTAATTTTGAGGTAACCCTGGAGGGTGGCAAAATCGTCGTGGCTGAACCCGGTGCACAATTATCTGAATTTGGTCCTTTATCTCTTTGTTTTGAACATCATATCTTAGTGCATATTATTGCTACCACTCTTTTGCCCAGGAAGGGCTCTCTAAGCAACATCTCCAACATGGATGTGTTTGTACTCTATTGTCTGCTTAAGAAATATCGGATTAACTGGCAAATTGGTTTAAGGAATATATGTGGAAAAGCGTCGAGGAATCAAATCCATCTTCAAGTTTACCATTTAGTTTGCTCATCTCTCGAATACTGGTGGACAAACTCATTGACCTCTCCATGTTCAAACCTATTGAAATGAGCACCACCTATGACTCACGTATATTTTCCAGCATGGGTTATGTGGAAGTAAGAAACAGATGGGTTAAAAAGGACTTCGTCCAAGAACAGGCTGATGCTGCCAAGCCAACCAAGATCTCTATAGAGTTAGCTGCTCTCTTGCTTCAGGACTCTGATGAACTAAAAACTCGCATCATGGCTGTGGAACGAGGACTGGAAACTCTTCATGATGCCGTTGAGAAGGTGTTTCGACTTCAGAAGGATACCAACACTGATATAGGTAAGCTTTGTATTGCAATGACAGGGATAAAAACAAGAAGGCATCACAACAGTTAACAAGCTGATCAGGAAAGTCGATTCTCTCAAGTGTGGAGTCGACTCTTCCAACAACGAGCTTGCAATCTCTGTTCAGAATTCCTACTCCAGCCTATCCAGGAATATGGAGCGTTCCTACAACTCTTTCAGTGAAAGGGTTATCAGCACCCTGAAGTACTTTTCGGGTTCAAATCGATAGATCTCTGAACTTTTTGCTACTTATGAACAATTTCTATCAGGGTCTGTCCCTGTGTCTTTTGGACTATATATTGAAGGTTCACAACCTTCCTACACTGCTTTTCTCCTATTTTGTTATTATCTGGTCTATAGTTTGTGCTTTCCATTACTCTTTCTTTTTTATTATGCCAAAGGGGGAGAATGGGTCCAGGTTCACTTAAACAGAAGGCAATCAATTCAAGGGGAGCTAGACAGGGGGAGCTTCACACGAACCTCAACATATCAGGGAAGTCTTATTATATCTCTATGTTTATAAAATTAGTTGTCATTATCAAAAATGGGGAGATTGTTAGCCTCATATAATCGACAAGTTTTAATAATGACAATAGTTAACTGACTCATCACTTGGTGCAAAAAAGAATGAGGTACAAGTCAAGCACAAACACTCTTAATGAAGGAAAGTAGATGATTTACTGATTGAGCCACTTAAGAAAGGAAAGTACATATTTTCTCAATCAATCAAGAGGAACAGTTCGTAGGAATCAAAGGATACATTCAAGGAAACAAGATCAGTCAAAGAAGAAGATATCCTCTAAATCAGTCTAGGAGGACAATACGCATAAATCAAGGGATACACTCAAGGAAGTAAGATCGTCCAGGATTCAATATCGCTTAAGGAGAAATTAAAATCAAGGGATAAAGTCAAGACATGAAGATCTGCCAAGATTCAAGATCATCCCACAAGGAAGGATTCGATTTGCCATGCACATATCTGATATGGACATGACTTAGCAAATAAATCATGATTGAATCAAGGATAAAATCAACGATCCTTGATTCAAACACCCTTGGGTTTTTGAAAAGAGCAAAACTATATAAACCTCTCTTAACCATAGTTGTGAAGTATGAACTTCACTTGAACTTGTACTATTCTCTTCTACCATCTTTCATAAAAGCATTTTATTCTTGTGAGCATACAATTGAAAAAGAAAAGAGAGAAGAAACTGAGTGTAGGTTATACTAGTTGAGGTTGCATCACAGTAGAGGTTCTGATTTGCATATTGTTGACACCCAATTTTGACTGACCTAAAACCCTTTTGGGAGTGCTATTTGATTAGATACGTATTTTAAAAATATATTTCGAGTTTAAATTTTTTAATCGATTTTGTCTAAAAATTATATTTTAGTATGCATGTTTTTTTTAAAATTATTTTTATTATTATTAAATTATTATATTTATCAATAGTTAAACTCGAAATAATTATTTTGCTCAAATGTTTTAAAATATGAGTGATTAAAATATCATAATATATGTATTATTTTAATTGGATAACAATTCCTTAATTCTTCCTCAAAATAATTTAAATCGTAGCCTATTCTATTCTAATTTCTTTCAATTCTAGCCACTCCAATTCCAATTGTATTTCAATTATAGCCATCCTTTCATTTCAATTCTAGCCAATTTATTCTGGCCATTCTAAATCCATTACAACTCTCATATTTTAATCTCGTCTGTCCTTATTCTAGATTAAATCCTAGCCGCTCATCTAAACTAATCCTACGATTTAGATCGAATCTCCTTAACCTTCATATTTTAATATCTAAAAGACCAAAACCCTAACATTATTCATTCTTCCTCTCCTCTCTCCTAGACCGCCACACCACCCTTCTCCTCCTCCTCCTCCTCCTCCTCCTCGCCGCTTCTCTGACCACCACAAGAGGCAGCGACACCCTCTCTCTCTTCTCCTCCCCTTCCCGTCGCTGCTTCCCTCTTCTCCTCTGGTGAGAAACAACAACCAATAGCTCCAGCAAGCAGGCTCCACCGATGGAAACAGCAAGCTCCGGCCAGCGAGCTCCAGGCAGCGTCGCCTCCGCCCCTCTCTTCTTCGGCAAAAATTGAGGAATTCAACAACAAACGTCATTTTTGACACGAGCTCTAGGGTTAACACTTAATTTTTAATTTCTGCTGATTTTAAGATGTTGACAGATCTGTTCAGATTTGTCCAGGTATGATTTTCTAAACATTTTGTTATGCACTTTTATGTTCTTGTTCTTGTTCTCTCCATGAATTTTCTTTGAGATATGAAGTTTGCCATTGTTCTGGGTAAATTCCTTTATGAGTTATGCTTAAGCTTGTCCCAATAGTTCAAATGTTAATATTGCTCCTTTCTGTTGAATATGACTTGCTATTATATGAGATAATATTAGTGAGGAGTTGGCCGATTTCGGTTAATAATGTGGTACCTTGATTTCTTCTGATTATGCTAATCTGTTAATATTTTCTTGCATATAATTGACTACTTAAAATACTCAATAACTCTTTCTGAT